>CM050428.1:23872422-24047422 GCA_027564155.1 Gymnocypris eckloni scoliostomus
GGCTGAAAGTTTACTTACCAACAGCCCTTCCAAGATTGTAGATGAGTTTGTTTCTTCAAAAGAGATTTGGGTAAATTACATTACATTAGTTGCTCTGCAGTGAATGGGTGCCGTTAGAAATGAGAATCCAAACAGCTGATAAAAACATAACAACTCACCAGTAATCCATATGACTCCAGTCCATCAATTAACCAGTCCATCAATTAACGTGAAATTAATAGCTGCAAATTTGTTAATAAATTAAAAATACAGCATTCAAAAATGTTTAACTTGAAACAATTGCTTCCACTAAAATACGAGTCCTCTGGAACTAGCTGGACGAGCAAAAATCTTTTGTAGGAGACTCCCAAAACAATATTAGGAGTCTTAAAAATGGCATAATGGGGCACTTTAATGATGGATTTGTGTCTTACAAACACACAGCTTTTCATTTCACAAGATATTTCATCGATGGGCTGGAGAGGTGTGGATTATTGTGATGTTTTTATCATCTGTTTGTACTCTCATTCTGAAGACACCCATCCACTGCAGAGGATCCATTGGTGAGGAAGCAATGTAATACAATTTTATTTTCATTTTTTAGTGAGCTATTCCTTTAAAGAAACTGAGCAGTGAACTACATCTTACACTCAAGTGTGGATGTTCTGGCAAGTTAACCTCCATTATGCTAAGATCTTCTGGTCGTGCATACTGGCCAAACACAAAGAGCCTATACAGTAATGAATGAGACTGTAGGAGGAATAATAGAGAGAAATAAATGCTGCCAGCTCACAGTTCATTACCCTTCAGAGTCACACACCTGCAGTGTTCCTGGCAGAACATCTCTGTATCAATCACATCCAGTCATTCCTTCTGCTTCTGTCTCCTCTGACCTTGACCTACACCAGATGCTGAGGTCAGACGAGACAGTCCATGCTCAGATTGTATGCTTTTAGCAACAGCTTTAGTACAAACATATATCAGCTAAAGAAGTCTTGCCCTCAGACACCATTAAACTAAAAAAGTTATTGGACTTCTCTTTAATTTGGCCTATGCTACTTCCTTTGCCTGCTTCCTAACGACATTTGTAAACTAACTAATATTCAATATTTTGGCATTTAAATGACATTCTAAAAATGTACATATACAAATATATATATATATATATATATTAGGGCTGGGCGATATGGCTGAAAACTGTATCACGATATCAGTGTTTCATATCGGTCGATATCGATAATTATTGATATTTTTTATGACCCATTTAAAATAAGGACCAGGAGAAAAATATATTACATTTAAACATTTTTATTTTAAACTTAACCTTCCTCTGATCATAATCCCCTCAGTTATTAAGACAGAAATGTCAACAACCACGGAAAACTCAAATAATTAAAATGTAAACATAAGCCTAAAGTCACAATGAACACTTAATTATCTCTTAACATTTGTTGTTGGTTGAATACGGCTGTGCTCCAAAGGGTGAGCGCGGCTAAGGTGGTACATCAAGTTCGTGGTATTACCAGTCGTAAGGCGGGGACGACGGTCTTGCATAATTTGCAGACGACACTGGTCTGACTACGGTCAGACTTATAATATCCAAAAAACTGCCATACTAGCGAGCTGACTTTTCCTCTTTTATTTACAATTTCCTCGCTCGCTGCGGCACTCATTTTCTGCTTATAAAAAGGAATCCAGCAGACCAGCACGAGACAACGATATGGCGCAACCAAACCTGATACTGTTACACGATTGGCTGTTAGCGTGTCACTCCCTACGTTGCTAGGTTACCAGAGAGCGAATGCCTTTGTTAATGCAACCAAACTTGCTTCGCAACCTCTGTTTTCTTCCGACGAAGAATACAAAATATCGAACGTTTTATCGAACACATTTTTTATTGATATCGATCACGTGTCTATCGCGATACATATCGTTATCGTTTTATCGCCCAGCCCTAATATATATATATATATATATTAAAAAACATCCTAATTCCTAAGCCCACAGCCAGAAGCATGTTACAATGGTCCAATATCTACACAGATACAAAAAATAAATCACAGCTCTACACATCCAATGAAACAATGAGCTGCATGATGGCAGGTCAAATCAGAGATTACTGTGTATATGAGGTATCCAATGGACTTTAATAATTCATGAATGACCAATGTGAGGCAATGACCTCACAAATTGCGACATCCACCATTTTGGAGAAAGAGGACTTTTCTTCTATTATTCATGTATTCTTTCAGTCACTGTTTTACAGTGCATTTGCATATGTTTTAAAAAACAATCATAGTTTATATATCCTGTAATATTAGTCCATTTCTCCTGTCAATATCACTGAATAAATAATCTAATTTATTATTCATGTGATGAAGTATAAAATAGTATAACTAATATATAAAACTAAACTATAATATATATATATATATATCATTCCCATATCTACTGATTGGCTTCACTGCTGTCTCCTCTCCACCAATAATTCAGGTGGATGCTAAACGCTGGGGTGGATGAGGAGACCCCCCCAATGTAAAGTGCTTTAAGTACCCAGAAAACCTGGTAACCAATTATTAAAAAGGTATAACTAATATATAACACTAAACTATAAAATGTAACAAAAAATATATATTTTAACAAATTAAGTCATTTTTTGTTCAACTGCTTCTGTCCATATTGTTTCATAAACAATCTAAACATAAAATAGAATAATACATAAAACCAAACTATTAAATATATTTGTTCTGAATTTTATTTAATGAATTCTGGCAAACACAGCTATAATGTATAAGATTACAAAGGTGAGTTGAAAGATTGAATATCAAGTAACTTGAATAAAACTTTAGTAGTATATATTAAAAAGCCTTGACATTTCCTGATATTTAATTCTGTAAAGAGTGTGGCTGGGACAACAAGCCTCCAGCATCTTAAGATAAGGGAAGAAATCACAGTTAAGACACGTCTGCATGTGTTCTGGGTTACACTGAATCAGATCCACGTTCCAGATCCAGAGCCGAGAGCAGTATCATGTATGAGTCAGCAGAAACAACGCTTTTATTTATACATATGAGGGTCACAGAGAGCCTGTGAGGCTAACATTTCCATAACGCAGTTTTATTTCCACTCTGGAATATAAATGTGTCCTTGTTTATCAAGCTATTCTGTGAAGACAAAATGACAAAAGTATACTACAGTGTCAGTCTAATGCAGTAACTTAAGGCTAAAGTTAAAGTGCATCATTTCTGCAGAAAACCAAAAAGACTATTCAAAGGGTTACTCCAAACACTCCCACAGACCAAAGGGTAATGTACCTATTGACCTCAATGTTTTGTATGACACGTGACATGATGAGCATCAAAGCACAATGAGCCATGCCGTGGCCCTATTACTACTGAATGTTTCTGGAAGCTCTGTTAAAGTGTCCATCATTTCTACAGGACAGTGTTGACCTGTTTCTGATCAATACATTGTTAACCCTTAACCTCAATCATCAATGCGGTTAAAGGTTGAGGTCATTTGTTCAGCAAGTTCATTACTACTGCTGCCACGGCATCCCGACCCTCCTGAACCCCACAAAGGAAAAACGATATTTAAAAGTCACTTTACCATCACAGTCAACCTGCTTCAGCAAATATTGAACTAAAATACGATTCCTTATAGAAGGAATCATGTATGTCTGTAGCTCAAACAGATTGGGAGCTGTAATTTACAAATCCATAACCCTAAAGAAATAGCAAAGCTATTTTTTTAAAGCAATATTATAAATAAAGCCAAAAGCAATGTTTTGAAGTCTAAAAAATTATGGATTTGTTTATTTCAAATGCACAGTTTTTACTGCACAATACATTAATTGATGGACAGAATTTATGTGGATAACTTGTAGTGATGTTTTTATCAGGTGTTTGGACTCTCATTCTGACGGCACCCATTCACTGCAGAGGATCCATTGGTGAGCAATTTCTCCAAATCTTGGACGGCCACAGTGCATTTTCAGCACATTTTCATTTTTCATCAATCACACATTAAAATAAAACACAACCTTGCTAATATCACAGCATTGTTGGAAAGTGATTTATATTGGAAACATTACTGATGAATTACCGATTTGGATTCAATAAAGTTTTCCGCTACCGTTCATTATTATTGAAACATTCAACAACACTGAGGGTGATAAATTCAACGTGAGCATTTTTAAAGCATTATTAAATATATTTCAAATCTCACCGAGAATAATTACCCGAGCGTCTGCTGCCACACCCTGGGTGGTGATGTTAGATGGCAGCTGCTCTCATTATGTTTGAATGATCACATTGTGTCCAAATGGGAAATTACCATGCTAGAAAAAGCCAACAATATATCGTTCTTTACAAAAGCTTTCAAAAACAAACAAACCGTAGTTCACATCAGACTTTAATTGCATTTGGGTACGGCACTTAAAAAGCTTATTTACACTTTACAATGTCAGTACATTTAAAGAAACAGAATCTGTTATGAAAGCATGCTACCCTGCACAGGTTTTCTAAACTATACAACATTTTCAGCATGCTTGTGCTAATGTCACAGCCTGTTAAAGGCCTTAGCTGTGCCCTCAGCTCTCAAGATCACAGATCTCACCCAACAGTATTCTGGGTCATCTGGTCCCCGTCATAACAAGCTTAGAGCAGTTTTTGTGTTCAGGGCTTGCAGAGCAACAAAAGCAGACAGCTATACAGAATATTCTTGGTTTATATAACAGGGGTCAATGCTGTGAAAAGGAGGGATCTGTTCAACACCCAACCCCTGCCTTCCACACTCAAACACAGACAAGCGTCTAACCCTGCTTAAGCACAAACCCTCATCACCATAATAAAACAGGGATCTCGAGGGAGAGGGAGGGGTGGATCACAGAGGAATCGCTTCCCAAAACCCACCTGCAACAGTGCCTAAAGCTACACAACTGAAATACACACTTATTCTAAGAGATTTAGGAAACTTCTAGACAAACAAGCATACCATAAGGACAAAAATTAAATAATCAAAAGTCAGTACTTCAACAGACTTAAGTCCATTATAAAAATCCATTATATCTACTGCATTTATTACATTAATTCTTCCCTTTCAGTTGTTTACCCAACTAAAATGTCATTTATTTCTACCTACCGATTCTACAACTACACGATTACATAAACTGGAAATATAGTACATCGCATTATTTATTATATCAAGACAGGTAAATAATTGGTTTGACCAACATACACTGTTGTTTGGAAAATGTATTCCAAATGTTAAATTCTTTTTACATTTCAATAATATCTAGGTCACACGTAACAGATGTGCTTAAATAAGCTAATACGCTTAATTATTCTTATTACAATATTCACAATGCATATGTTTACCATTTTATTCTATTGTTTCATTGGGGTAAAATAATTTATAAATACATGTTTTTGTAATAATTATTGAAATAAATATATTTATCTCTATCTATATAATATAAATATATACATAAAACACATTTTGATAAACAAAAGTGAGAGATAGATAGATAGATAGATAGATATAGATAGATAGATAGATAGATAGATAATATTTATAGCTTTTATTAATATTTAGAATGTTTTTGGTTTTATTTTCAATTTTAGTTCAAATTTCAGTGTATGTTGCTGTTTTCTTATTTTTAATAGTTTCTATAATATATAAAACAAAAACATTTAAGTTTTTAAACGATATGCTTAAAATATGGTATTACCTTAAAAACATTTAATTTTACTTTATACAGTGGTGTCCCAGATAGCGAATTGTATTGATATATTGTTATGTATATTTTCATATGATGAGAACTTGACATGCTATAGCATGTTTACAGTTGCATTTAAAGTCAAATTCCCTTTCCACCAAGTTAACTTGGCCACATTAAACATGAATGCTAATTCCAAGCCATGTGCAACACCACACCTAGGACGCACACATGTGGCCTTATCAAGAAGAATGCAAAACCATTCTAATATCTCAGAGCATCGGTCATGCAACGCCACCTTTCCAGGGTGTGTTTGGCCCAAGGTGACGAGGCAGTGTCTAAAGGAGAGAGAACCATGACCAAGCAATGACACAGGCGTGCCCACCGGACCACATGCACCATTAAACCCTGCAGCACCATAAAGACAGACATACACCAGAGGAGCTATTCACCTAGAAACATGCTTAACACAAACATGCCGGGCTATTGAGCTGAAAACACCGGGCCATGCTTCGGTGTAAGGAGGGTGGAGAATAAACACTGACATACTCACATTCCCAACCTTAGAGACAGAAATAGCAAGTTCAAAAAGAAAACAATCCCCCTCCAGGCGTTAAAAGGCTCCGATGTATGTTTGGCCCCCCTTGTGGATAGCATTTGTGCATGCGTCAGGTCCTTCCTATGCAGGCCACTTCAACAATGCTGTCTCTCTCCACAATTTGCCTTCAGATGGAGTAAACCCTCTTGCTAGTGTCTTATCTCATTCATGTTCAAATGTCCCCTGCTTTTATTAAAATAAATAAGAAAAGCAGCAGACCATAGTGACAGAAGCCGGGTACTCACCATAACACTATCTACTCCATTTTTCCATCCAGTGCGGTGTGAGGGAGGTGCCTGCTATATGATCCACTGCAGGGCTGCCTGCCTCGAGCAGCCCTCGCTGGACGGATGCTGATGATGTAGCGCCTTTCAGAAGAGCAGCCCAGTTACCTTGGAAACTGAGGAGTGATGGAGTGGCCGTGCTGCACTGTCATTGGCTGGAGAGGGGTGGTGCTCCCGCTGTGGGGCCCCCGGTGGGTGTGGCTACAGATGAGAGAGGAAGCAGAACTGTGAAAGCAGATGCACTACATCAGAGAGAGGGGTGTCGTTTTACAGGAACATACACAGATTTAGTATATTGTAACTTAAAAAATATATACAATTAGTTCCTTTAAAACATAAAAATCTCACTTATTTCCTTTTTAAAACAAACTACTGTGTAGAAGCATAATAGAGTGATGGTATCAGATGATAATATTCAATGTCTAAACTATTAAAGGCATATGGAAAAGCACTTTACACAATAAATATGAAAATAATATTTAATATGGCTTTTTATATAATTTTTTGTTTTATATTATTGTTTTAAATCAAAATATCTTCAGGTTTATGTGTAACATTTAAACACTAAATCACATAATTAGGCCTAAACAAATAATACAGTAACAAAAATAGGCCAGGCCTATTTGGTATTTTTCTAGTTGACTGCCATTAACCGTTGGACTATTATTATTATTATTAGTCACCTTGTTTTCGCATCATTCCTCGGTAAACAGCACCGCAGGTGTGCAGCCTTGATTTACTCGGTTACAACTGGCTCATTCACGGCAATTTCTTGTTATAACTCATTTAAATTTCATTTCGATTCGGATATGACCAAAAGAGAGAATGTCTGAGTGGATGAATTGTTAACTTTGTAAATAATCCAACCATCTTAGACGCCTTCTCGCCCACTGCGAAACACGCGCCTATTAAAGTACAAACTTGATAGGCGGGCGTTATGGCGCTGACAGTGTAATCAGCCAATCAGAGCAACTTGGAGGCACCACCTAGAACTCAAGTTTTTATGTTATTTTTTATTTAATTTTTTTATTTACCAAGAACTCGAGGTGTCAAGTGACCGACGCTATTTGAGAGATAAATATTATTAGTAAATAACGACATATGTTTAAGAAGTAAATATTATTTGGAGCAAATTTTGAAGAGTAAGTTTAACATTTACCAGTCGTAAAATTATGTTAGAACGCAAATATAAAATATACTAGTATAACCCAATACAATACAAGAAATATCTTGTGTTTGGTATACACTCATGTGTAAATAAAAATGTATACATAATAACATGTAATACGAATATAAATATTATATTATTTTGTTTTACTTTTGATTCTTGGATGGAATTTTCATTTTAGATATAAAAAAACACTAGTTTCTTATCAAACATTTGCATTAGTTTATGAAACCACTGGATGGAGACAAAGTTGCGATTTACTTCTGATGCAACTAAACAGGCTATTTATTCGTCTCTTCTGCTTAATCGATCGAAACAAGCAAATCAGCCGACAAAAAGTGTGTAGTTTCCCTGATCTTGACTAACCTAAACCTAAATTATAATAAGACTTAATGTTCACTAAAAAAAAAAAAAATAATAATCAGAAGATATAAAAAATGTATGAATAAATTAGGCTATACTTTTTAAATATTGTTTATATTCTAATGCAACAGTCTTCACTTCATAAAACAAATACATGGATTTAAATATTAATAATAATAAAAGAGTATTAAATAAATAAGTACACGGAACTAACTGTTCAGATAAAACCACCCACTTGGCCTTTCGTTTATTGTTTTGACATAAAAGAGCTACATGCAGAACAATCTAATGGCCCTAGAGCTATATTGTCAACTCTTTTATTTTTGTTTTCATTTAAAACTGCCCTTATGTCACTGCAGACGATGCTGCGGTAGATCTTTCTGAAACGATGACATCATCCCCCTGGCCTTGGCAGTGGAGCCGAACACACGAAACACACTCCATTTTGGCTCCATTCCAGCGTGAAACCTAATATTCCATCCATGACATTCTTAGAGCCAACATGGAGGACCAGGAGCTTCGGTTTCCTGATTGTTATTGCTTATGAAGGAAGTATGCCGTGAAGCCCTTTAACGAAAGAAATGTCCCTCATTGGTTTCCACGGTGTTTACGGAGCGAGAGCCAATCATATGTGCCCGCTGATCAGGTGATATCCTCCTGCTACCAGTATCTCCGGAGTAGGTTTATTTTGGTTTACCCTACTGTGCCGCCGCCATTAGAGCCAGTCACATCGGCAACAGAAATGGAATTCCGGTGTTTAAAACCACTAAACCCCGCTTTGATACGAAGATCGCGGTGGTGCTTGGGCTTTCAGAGGAAGGGAGAGAAATAACATGGGTGTTCGGCCGCAGGATCGCTCTGCTGTTGCGGTAGATTGTCGGTGCTGAGCTGGATTTGGACCCGATCGGATTGGGTTTCGGTAGGACAGACGTTCGGTTTGCAGAAGGGCGAGTTCGGGAACGGTAGTGTTTGCAAAGTGTGGAGGGCAAAGACAGGTAAGGGCCTTGATAATTTCTGTGGGGGGGAAAAAATCACGGTAACACTTTATGCAACAGGGCAAATTAATGCACCTTATTTTTTTTAGTTTCCTAAAATGCTCGCGTATATTTTTTTGAAATATTTATAGATTTATTTGTAATTTAAGGAAGTGAAAAATGTCAATCGACAGTGTATAGTCTGCGCTGAGGTAGCCGTTTGTGTTTATTTACAGTGCAGATACAAACACCGGAGCTCTTTTATGTTGTTGTTGTAGTTCGGGTAAAATCGACACCTTGGTGTGGAATTCCGAAGCGAGCCGAGAGTGTTTACAGTGTATCAACGCAGAGTTCGTGCTGGATACATTTGAGCTGTATACATTTGAACTTTATACATTGTAGCGGCGGAAATGCTTCTCACATTCCATTTTCAGCGCCCGTTATAGAAAAACTAATCTCACCGTTATAGTCCGGTTTCCAGTCGTGTAAGAAGAGGCATTTCAAAACCTACTGAGATAACTAAACTGCTTTTCTTTTTTCTTTTTCTTTTTGTGGTGTCAAAGGCGCGTCCAGCAGTTTGACAGCTCTCTACCCAAACTGACACATTAGGACCCTTCAAAACATTGAACCTACTTTCGTAAGGCAAAACCTATCGTACATTTAAAACACATTTAAAAAAAAAATATAAAATATGAGGTACTATAAATATAGTATCATATGGTAATTATCATATGTACCAAAATATATGATACTTCAAACTACAGTACATTTAATGGTTTGTTTTTGATTATTCATTAATT
The DNA here is from genome assembly GCA_027564155.1 of Gymnocypris eckloni scoliostomus. NCBI lineage: Eukaryota > Metazoa > Chordata > Actinopteri > Cypriniformes > Cyprinidae > Gymnocypris > Gymnocypris eckloni. The sequence goes on from CM050428.1 coordinate 23,882,308, forward strand.
TATCTCCAGAAACTTGCTTGATTGTTTGTTTTATTCCGTATAATATGTATACTATACCATGGATATAACCATGGTATTCTTTGACATACTTTGAAATGTCATTTGAATAATGTGGTATGTGTATGTGAATCATTTAGTACCACACTATTACCGTCTATATAACATCACTTTACCATGTTACCACCATAGTCAGGGAAAACTAGGCCATCGTGAAAAGAAAAATATATTTTTTAAACAAATGTTAATAACCAAAATCTAGTCCAATAACCAAATGAGAGTGTAGGAATGTAGGTCAAAGGATGTGACCGCTTGCCCCAGTGAGCTGGATTCATCTCTGTCGTTGCCCAACTGTTTGATCTGTCTGGAATGATCCAGAGCCCTGAACAATTTCTGGCTTAAAAAGCCTTTCAAAATAAATTGTATTGTGCTTTTTTATAACAGTAGCAAATTGCAAGAAAGACTAAGATAATTCACAAAAAGAGGGAGAGCATGTGAATGAAAAGACACAACAAAGAGATTTCTGTCTGTTACTGTATATAGAGACATGGAGAAAAGCACAGAATATACATGCACTGTCACTTGTGCTATCAGGACTCATTTTGATTTATTCTGATTTCAATGCTATGTTCATTTTGTCAACCCTTTACACTTTTTATCATCATTATTTTAATCAAGTTCATGGTAATTTATAAATAGTCAAAGCCAGTTAAAAATGAAACTGCAATGCATTTATTGGTATCAGATGGTAATGCAGTGGTATTTTTGTATTTACCATAGTACTAAGTGATAAACCCATTTTTACCCAAGCGAATGTATTACAGTGGCATCCAAAACATTTTAGGTCACACTGAAAGTCTTTAATTTAAGGATTTTGACAGTTAAAGAAAATGGTAAATTAAAATAGCCTGCACTTTTCTAGGTCACTAATCAAATGTAAGCAAATTTGTGACATCGACCATGTAAGTCCTTTGTACAAAAGGTCCATTGAAGCACAAGATGCTCTTGGAACATTCTCAAACCTTGCTGCATTACATGAATCATCAGGTTTTTCCTCAACTTGTGGATTAAATCAAATTATAGCGAAAGGGGACAAGCCAGATATAGTGTTCTAAAATGTAATCAAAGTTAAATTAAGTTTAAGTTTGGGGTCGGTACAATTAAAGTAAAAAGAATAGTATCTTGAAATAGTATTACAATTTAAAATGAATATTTTCTATTTGAATGCATTTTATAATGTAATTTATTCCTGTGATGAATTTTCAGCATCATTACTCCAGTCTTCAGCATCACACGATCCTTCAGAAGTCTTTCTGTTATGCTGATTTGCTGCTCAAGAAACATTTATGGTTATCATTGTTAAAAACTGTTGTGCTGCTTAATATTTCTGTGGAAACCATGAAACAGTTTTTTTATAGGAATGATGACTAGAAAGAAAAACACCAGTTATTAAAAATATATATATTTTTAGAACATTACAAATGTCTTTACTGTTTTTACTTTTGATTACTTTAATATGTCCTTGCTGAATAAAATTATTAATTTATTTTAACGAAAAAAAAATATTTACTATCAATTTTGATTGCTGGAAAAAAATGTTAATAAAAAAAACATATTTACTCAACTTAATAATTTTTTAAAACATATTACATTTATTTTAATATATTTGGAATGAAAATTGTAAAAGTTTAGAGTAATTTTACTCTGAGACCTTTGGATCTCACTGTATATCAACATCATGTCTATTGTCGATCCACATAGCTCTTTCCCAGGAAGAACTAAACTTTGCCTGTCTGTGACTATTGCAGGAGAAGCTGGAGGTGCTGTGGCGTGAGCAACTGAAAGCAGGTGAAGAGCGGAGGACCGGCAGGAGGGAGGGAGGCGATCAGCTGCGGTGGCGAGATGACAGATTTGGGCTTGAAGTGGAGCTGTGAGTACTGCACCTCGAGAACTGGCCGTCTGCCATCAAATGCACCATGTGGGCCCAAAAGCTGCGCGCCCATCATCACCGAGGAACCCTTCAAGAGCAGCTGCAGCCTGGACCCACAGCTCTGCACCACCCAGCTAATCTGCCCCGACTCCAGCGCCCGGCCTCGGGTGCGGATCGCACGAGCTGCCGAGACCAGCAGCAAATGGTCCTGCAACATTTGCACCTATCTGAACTGGCCCCGCGCAATCCGCTGCACGCGGTGCCAGTCAGAGGCAGCAGGGCTCCCAACACGGCCCGCTCAGTCCGTCTGAAGCCCCACAGACCTCGGACTCGGGGTCCAGACATACTCCGGTCATCTCGGATCCATGCGAGAGTATAACGACGGAATCGGCTCAACATACATGTGGCGTTGGCGTGCTCGGCTTGCACCTATGAGAATTTGCCAAAGAGTCTGAGGTGTGTGGTTTGTGATCACCCTAAACCCAGCGGTTCACCCGGCGCCTCAGCAGGATTCGGAGGCGGAGGCGCCACATCCCGTCGATAGTGAGCGAGCAGGGCGGGATAACCTGAGGACAGCGGGGAGGGGTGAGCAGGGAAGGCAGAGAAACTCTCTCCACCTACGTGTAAAGGGCAGGCGGAGGTGAAGATCGAGCTGGCGTCGGGAGGCGGTGGGCAGCGATAACGAGCAGGAGGCGGACTTTAAAAAACTCAAACAGATCCGAACAGGATGCGGAGAAGCGACTGGCTCTTCCTGAATGCCTGCGCTGGTGAGAAATGAACCCCATTAGTGCCAGATACAGTTTCTCCGAAATGTATTTAGACACTTAAAAAGGAATTTAGAAAATGTCATTGCATTAGATTGAGTGTCTGTAATATCTGCACTCAGAAGCTGCAGGAGCTTTTCTCCTCACTAACTTCACATCAGTTTTTCTTAATGACTTTTAGTCAGCTGGTGTTTTGATGGTTTTTTTTGTGGATGTATGAACTCTGAAGCAGAGCGTAGTTCATCACATTAACTAAGAACATGATAAGATACTTTTATTTATTTATATATATATATATCATTTTAAACCTAACAAACATCTTTAAGTGAAATGTTTTGCTTCATACACTACAGTTCAAAAGGTTGGGGTTGGTAAGGTTTTATTTATTTTTTATCTCTTCTGCTCACCAAGGCTGCATTTGTTTGATCAGAAATATAGCCAAAAAAAATATAAAAATATTTTGTGAAATATTATCCTAATTTAATATAACTGTTTTCTATTGTAATTTTACATTTGATACAAAGCGATACACATTTCAGCATTATTACTCGAGGTTTCGGTGTCTCACGATCCTTCAGAAATCATTCTAATGTGCTGACTTGCTGCTCAAGAAGCATTTAATTTTTTTATTTTAAATAGAAAGTTTAAAAAACTGCATTTATTTTAAATCTTACTAACATTATAAATCTACTTTTGGTCAATTTAACGTGTCCTTGCTAAATAAAAGTATTAATGTATTTCAGAAAGAAGTCAAACTTTTGAACAGAAGTGCACATATACCTAATTTGTTATAAAATAAATATCACATTTCTTAAATGCGTTGACATTATAGGAACACTTTACAACAAGATCGAATTTCTCAACAATAATCCAATAGCTAACATGAAACTAACAATGAGTAATATATTATTAAAGCATTTAATAGTCTTTGAAAATGTTAAATAATAAAAATACAATTGTCCATGTTAATGCATTTACTAATATAACATACAACTTTTGATTTTAAAAAGTAGTTAAATGAGTAATAACGATGATCAATTAATTCTCTATAAGTATTTTTCACTGTTAATGGTAGATTATGATAACTAATGTAGCTTACTAGTGTTGACCTTGTTATAAAGTGTTATGTAAATGATCAGCTGGGACTTTGTCTACACATCACTTTTGGGACTCCCTCTGGCTCACTATTTGATTGGCATGTTTTACTGCGATGTGAAGCTGAATCTTTTGATATCAGCTGGTATCAAACCTTTATTTTCATCATTAAGCCTGTGGGAGACGGTTTGCATGTGCATGGTTTGATGCAAACTGACAGATTTTGTCTCGTGGGCTCTGCTACTAGGGAACACTTCTGATCTGCTTTCCTGCATCAGAGTATGAAATCATTGATCTCTAAAGCAGCGTCACTGTCTTCAGGGGAAATATCTATAGGTCCTATAGATCTGACGGGAATTGAATCTGAAATTCATACTGCAACTTCAAAGAGTTGTGAAAGAGGAAGTCAACCCACTCATATGTAGCGCATGCTTTCATCAGGTGTAGTGGAGGGGATCTGGCCGCCGTGGAGGCGTACAAGTCATCCAGCGGTGATATCGCGCCAGCTGACCGCGGACGAGGTGCGGATTCTCAACCGTCCGTCTGCGTTCGACGCTGGTTTTACTCTGGTGCATCTGGCCATCCGCTTCCAAAGACAGGACATGCTCGCGGTGCTGCTCACGGAGGTCAGAGTTTTACATGCGTAAACGGAGAAGTCGTCTCACGATGTGATATTGTAAAATGATTCCAGATTTGTGAATGTATTTCAGGTGTCACAGCAGACGGCGAAGTGTATACCGGCTCTGGTGTGTCCTGAGTTAACAGAACAGATCCGCAGAGAGGTGGCGGCAGCACTTCACAGGCGAAAGGAGAGTTTCCTGTTACTTCTTCACTGACCTCGTCACCTTCACATTACCAGCAGGTGATCACCACACTTTCTAAAGACAAAAGTTCCCTTTGCCACAGGATCTCACATTCAGACCACATGAGTCTAAAATAAAAATGATTCCATGTGGGCCGATTGTCTGTGATATTTCAACCAGGGTTATTAAAGTGAACTCATACTGAAACCAATAAACAATTTCTGTTTCTTGAAATCAAATTAACTTTAAGTTATTGAAGAAAAAAGAAAATACTAATTATGCTAAAGTAACTGATTTAAACTTTTTCCTTAAAATTCACTAAAGATGCTACTCGAGGTTTCTTGCTAACAAAAACATTGCAATTTAGTTCTTTATTATGAAGGGACATATCATACTAAATTAAACAAATACATATATAATGCAATTATTAAATAAACCACAGAATCTTGCTGTAAATAAAAATCATGAAATATAAGCATAAACACATAAAAGGCATGAAATACATCATTTTTGTTATGTAAGAATGAAATGTGATTTTCACATCAAATAAGTCTTATGTAAAACTTCATGAAATATGAAATATAAAAATGTAAACTCATGAAATGTAAAACATTATGTAACATGATTTCAAATACACCTTGACATAATGTAACGGACAACATCAAATATCAGGAACTAATTGAATACATCATGAAATGTTGCAACCAATAAATATAAGCACAATGAAAAGCAATGTTGTTTTTATATAATATTTGTTATTGTTATTTTGAATTAGTTTATAATTTATATTTTCTGTTTTCATTTTAATTAAGGTTAAAGCTGTTACTTTTTTTTTTTTTGATATGTCTGTATAAATGTTCAGTTTTAATTATTTTAGTACATCTTAAACTAATTTAAATATGTCCCTTGGCAAATAGCAGATTTTTTTTTTTATAATGAATCATTTTATGGTTTTAGTTAACTATAATAAAATGTATTTATGCAAAAAGTGACCCGAAATATGACGTGATGTATACCTTGTAATGAACATTGTGTAAAAATGGAAGAAAAATCCATAATGTTTTCTTTTTTTCTTTTTCTTTTGTAGATATTGAAGACCTTCCCCCAAATGTTCAAGAAAAACTGTTTGACGAGGTCCTGGATCGAGATGTACAAAAAGGTTTTTTGCATTTATTTTATACTTCAAACCAGAAAATAATGGGAAGCACATTAAAACATTGAGTTCCTCAACTAGTTTTTCTTCAGGACAATGGATGTTTTGATGGTAAACTGTGGTCGGCACAACGTTGGCCTTGTTTGCAAGTAAACCTGTATTTAATGCATAGGGGTTGTATTTTCTTTTACCTTGCCTAATTGTATTCATAGTTTTGAAAAATGTCACTCAACCTGTCCACGTTGACATCTAATATAAGTAGCTTCTACCAAGCTAACAGTAAAATTGTGCCAAGTTTAGGGACACAGCCTTTGAAATCTACATCAAAAGATATGGGAGGCATTTTGTCCCACCTTTTAAAAAATTAATCAGCCTATTTGATTTTGCTGTCCCAATTATACAGTTGAATTTTGTTATTTGCATTTAGTATCAGAACAAGCCCATGGCCTGTTTTTGGGTCGCGACCCACCAGTTGAGAAGAATCTGATCTAGAAAATGCTAGCTGGTCTATTTCTGTTGCATCCCAGAAGAGCAGCGTGCTAGCAGTAACTAAATGTATCATTGGTTGTTCAAAGAACGCATTGAGAAACTGATTTTTCTGGTGTTCAGAGCTGGAAGAGGAGTCTCCCATCATTAACTGGTCTCTGGAGCTGGGCGGCGTCTGGACAGCCGGCTGTATGCTCTGTGGAACCGAACCGCTGGAGATTGCCTTCTGGATTCAGTGTTACAGGCCACATGATTACGACAAAGACTCTGTCCTGAGAAAAGCCTCAACGATAGCTTACACGACTGCTCTCACTGGTAAGACTGGACAGAATAACAGGATTATCAGATATATATAATAGTAAGTAGACACTTTTAGAGGTTTGATTATTACTTTGAATTCATTTTTATTATATGTATATATATTTGCCATTTCTATTCATCTCCAAGTATATTTGTATAGATTTTATTCATTTTAATTTCAGTTTTAGTTTATTATTTTAGTACATCAAGTTAAACTAAATGAAAACGTTACATTGGCAACTAGCTGAAATAATAATAATATTTGATTTAAGTCAAAGTTTAGTTTATTTCAAGTAATGAAGGGTTTTTACAGGGATTCTGCAGATCTTAAAAAGGTCTTAATTAGTCTTCATTTTTATTCTTAATATTTCACAAATTGAGGCCATAAAGGGCTTAAAATATTGCATGCACTGCTTGCAGTTGTATTTTCAAACTTTGAAGTGATGCTAACTCAAGACATTTTCATTTAGAGACTTTATTGGTGTATTATATTTCTATTCAATTTATTCCTTAAATGTTCTTTACTTGGTCTTAAAAGGTCATACAAATTCTTAAATGTACCTTCATAGAAACTGTTTTAGTTATCTGTAATGACCCTGAGTCATGTTAACAACCCAGACCACCCTTTTTGTAAGCCACATGTTTTCTTCAACAAATCTAGTCATTGCTGTTATCTTTGCTTAATTGCATCTGAGGTTTATTTATTCACATTAGTGTCATTGCATCTGTGGATTTTATCACAGATATAATGTGTGTGTTTTCCAGGTTCTACACACGCTGGAAAGAGTGGGAGTCCTGGTATTCCCAGAGCTTTGGTTTGCATTTTTCTCTGCGGGAGGAGCAGTGGCAGGAGGACTGGGCCTTTATACGGTCATTAGCCAGTCAGGTAAGTCACCAGATGAGAAAACATTGGTATTTCACCACCTACTGAGATAGCTGCAGTTGACTCATACAGAAACACACATGCAGACACACACCCCTCCCGAGAGGATGAGGGCATTGTGAGCAATGAGCACTTTTTATAGCACCGTTTCCTTTAGTTGGTTGTTTCCATACAGATCTATGGAAGATTTTGACAGTTTCATTGTGCGTAAAGTCAACATGGCTTCAAAACTATATTTACTTTCAGAATACACATTTTTCTAATTGTGAATAATTCATCACTCGTGTTATTCCAAAGAAACAAAATGTTTTTCTTCATATGCTTTCATCAAGATGTAACCATTTACTCCAACTCTAAACAGTTTTTCTTTTTGGCTGCTTTGAATGGATCATTGAATATAAGTATGTCCAATTATGACAGTAAAATGAGTTGCATATGCTGTTTCATGTTGAATATTTTTTTTTATAATGAACTAATCAGATGAGTTTGGAAAACATAGCATTGAGGTTTCCCTAGTAAAACTGTTTTAACATTTTATTGTGGTTCTCTTACTCGCTCTCTCTCTGTCTCTATGTTCTTGTATCATCTTCCTGCAGCCGGGTGCGAGTTTAGAGCAGACGCATGTGTTTGTCTTGGCACACATCCTTCGGAGGCCTATCATAGTGTACGGTGTGAAATATTACAAGAGCTTCAGAGGAGAGACGCTGGGATACACACGCTTTCAGGGTGAGCTGTGTTTAAGTGCGCTACGCTATTGTGTAGATATTTTATTTTATTTGGTTTGCTCATTTTACTATTGCTGTTTCTCTTATCTTCTATATATATATATATATATATATATATATATATATATATACAGGTACATCTCAATAAATTAGAAAAGTTTGTTTATTTCAGTAATTCAAATCAAATTGTGAAACTCGTGTATTAAATAAATTCAAATCACACAGACTGAAGTAGTTTAAGTCTTTGGTTCTTTTAATTGTGATGATTTTGGCTCACATTTAACAAAAATCCACCAATTCACTCTCAACAAATTAAAATACTTCATAAGACCAATAAAAAAAACATTTTTAGTGAATTGTTGGCCTTCTGGAAAGTATGTTCATTTACTGTATATGTACTCAATACTTGGTAGGGGCTCTTTTGCTTTAATTACCTCCTCAATTCGGCGTGTCATGGAGGTGATCAGTTTGTGGCACTGCTGAGGTGGTATGGAAGCCCAGGTTTCTTTGACAGTGGCCTTCAGCTCATCTGCATTTTTTGGTCTCTTGTTTCTCATTTTCCTCTTGACAATACCCATAGATTCTCTATGTTCAGGTCTGGTGAGTTTGCTGGCCAGTCAAGCACACCAACACCATGGTCATTTAACCAGCTTTTGGTGCTTTTGGCAGTGTGGGCAGGTGCCAAATCCTGCTGGAAAATGAATTATTTCATTTATCTATGAATAATTTATGGTTATCTTGTAGGTGTATACCTGCCTCTATTATGGGAGCAGAGTTTCTGCTGGAAGAGCCCTATCGCCCTGGGCTCTGGCAGCGGACACTTTTCCGCTTTGGTTGCCATGGAGAACGATGGCTACGATAATCGAGGCGCGGGCGCCAACTTGAACACAGACGACGATGTCACGGTCACTTTCCTGCCACTGGTTGACAGCGAACGAAAGCTGTTGCACATTCACTTTCTGTCAGCACAAGAGGTGAGAACAGCTCTGCTGACATCAAAACACTCTAGAGCATGAATATGTTTGAGGCCTGCTTGCACTACGACTGAATTCGCAGTGTGAAAATATATATATATACACAAATGGAATGTCTTTTTATTTAAGACATCACAGGTGAATAAAGTAAAACATTTACCTAACAGATATTTTTCCCCAGTTGGTTACATTAAGACAATTGTTTTGCATTACAAGTTTTCTAAAATGTTGAGCTTAAATATGCAAATGATGCATTAACTAATTAAGTCTGTGCTAATTTGCAGAACAGACATTTTTGATAGTCAAAATTCTTGTTTCATTTTGGATTTCTCTTTTTATTCTTTCATAAATCAGAAAAAAACTGTCAACAGCTAAAACGAAATACATTTTCATCATCTTTTTATAAATACAATGTTAGATAAATCATGTGAATGATATTTAAACAAACCCTTCTGTAAAAAACCCTTCTTGTAAATAAACTGTAAAGTTTGGTGTGTAAGTACTACTGAAGTGGAAAAACTCAGTTCACTAAAACCATTAAAAAAACAAAAATTTTTACTTTAAATGAACATTTACAAGAATAAAATATTAATAATTAACTTTAGTTTAAATTTCTTATTTTAATTTAGTGTAACTTGATGTACTAAAATGATTAAAACTGAAATAAAATTAATATGAACTATACGACACATTAAAAACATTAACACTTTACAGTAAGGTTTAATTAGTTAACTTTATTACACGTTAAATGTACTTATTATTATACTAACAATAAATGATGCATAATTACACGCAAGTAACCCTAAGCCAAACCCTAACCATGTATAATTACACTGTAACAAGAACATCTTAAAATAGTGTAACCACTATATTTAATGCTTTAACTAACAATAAGCAATACAACTGAAGTAATTAATCTTAGTTAACGTTGGTTATTAAAAATACTACTATTTATTGCTAGTGCATGTTAGCTCAAGTCCTTTAAATAATATTAATAGATACGTTTGATTTAAATGTTGGATTCAACATTAATAAGATTAATAAATCCTTTAAAATACATTTTCATTGTTAGTTTAACTAATGTATTTGTTTGTATTTGTTATTGTAAAACAAAAAACAAAAATGTCTAAAATAACTCTAAAGTAACTCTACTTGACTACATAAAAAAAAATTTGAACTTTCACTTTTTCAAAATCTTCATCTTTATCTTTCTCTTTCTCTCCTTCCCTTGCTAGCTTGTACTTATTTGAACAATGCCTGAGACTTGGTGTTATTGGAACTTCCTCTGTATGTTTGCCTCTTCAAGATTAATCGCTTTATGTACTCCCAATTGTAAGTCGCTTTGGATAAAAGCGTCTGCTAAATGACTAAATGTAAATGTAAATGTAAAATGCAATAAAAAATGTTTTTTGTTTTTGTATTGAAAAATGTCTGTATTGAATGTAAGATACGTGTTTTTGTAAGCGGTGGTTGACGTGTTCTGTGATTGGTCCGTCAGATGGGGACAGAGGAGCAGCAGGAGCGGATGCTGCGGCAGTGGATGGACTGCTGCGTTACGGAGGGCGGGGTTCTGGTGGCCATGCAGAAGAGCTCCAGGAGGCGGAACCACCCGCTTGTCACTCAGATGGTGGAGAAGTGGCTGGACGGTTACCGGCAGCTCGCCGCTTGTCCAACTCTCTCCGATGGAGAGGAGGAAGAGGAGGACGAAGATGAGTGAAGAACAGTCGGCGTTACTTGACACTACAACACGGCCCTCTTGCGTTCCCCAACACACACACACACACACACACACACACACACTAGACCCCCCCCGGCCGAACGACAAACCCAAGCTTTCCTTTTTGGTTTTTGTCCCTAATACGACAATTAATTTGGGTTCGTTGCAAAATAAAGGAATGCAATGATTGTATTTGTCTTTACAGAGTATGTTCTTTGCTTTTGTTTGTTGTTTTTAATTTGCTGTTTCAATGCTTGTAGTGATTTAAGAAACAGAGGAAGGAGTAGGAGAGAAAACGATATTTAAATAGGTAAATTGCAGCAATTTAAGCACTCTTTTTAAAACGTCTGGTTCAGTTTGTAACAGAACCGACGCAGATGTCTATTTCTGTTTGTGTAGTGTGACTAGACTGAGATTACTAAAACATGATTCACTACACACGTTTGAAAAACGAGCATTATCTACGAATCACACGTATGACTGTGATGATTGCTTTTCTAAATAAAGCCGTCGTTACGAGGAGAGCAAGTGGACATTTTAACTCGATTTCTAACAAATTTCTGTATTTATCTGAATAATAGTTTGTGAGCCATAGAAATGAATGCTTTTCCACTCACATTGTCGTCTCTAATTGTCCCATCTTTGAACTGCACTGCAAACATGAACGTTACATAGAAAGAGGCTTGTGTCAGTTTACTGTGTCCGTTGGATGAGATTTCATGCCCTTTTTGGAAGGGAACATTATTTCAGCTCTTCTTTCAATGTGGTCCGTTCACTCTTTCAGTTGTGTATTTGTGTTTTTTGTAAAATGTCTGCCACAGATTTTTCAGTGCACTTTTTTTTCTCACTCTGTTTCCAAAACTGTCATCACATTCAAAGACTTGATGTAGACCAAAGTGAACATTAAGAGAGATCTGTGGAGTGTTTTTGCATTGCTAATATAACCGGTTAACTGGCTTAGTTTTCCCCGTTTTCATCTCATCACCTGTATTTGTGTCCGGTCCTTCTCACATCCTCATGTTTTTTTTTCTTTTTTAAATTATGTGATAGTTCTGCTACACTATGGTATATTTGATATATAAGGTGGAGACCAAACTTGGTGATATTGAAGACCTAAGTGTTTTGAATGTTCAATTATGAAACTATTATAAAACTTTGAAACAAAACCAAACGTGTGATTTCCTACATACAAAACTACACATGCTCATAGGAAAAATGCTCTTTGCAGCTGTTTATTTAATGTAAGGATGTTGCGATGGCAAATTCATTGCCATACCTTGTCTATTTGCTATGTAAATAACTTTTTAGACTACACATTAACCCTGAAAGGTTATTTTGAAAAACCAAAACAGTCAAAACAATATGCTGCTAGAATGTCATAGAGTTGTTTAGCAACACAGAACCTGCTAAAACAATGCAGGCATGCTTCATTAACTAGTGGACACTTTGTACAGGGTTTCTGCCACATTTGACCAGCGTATTTCTAATGTCAATGTGTTTTTTTTATATAGCGGTGGGGGTGGGGGGGATTTCAGTTTATATCTCAAAATGCAATGTTTGTTCCAAACCTGTAGTTATTTTTTTCAAAGAAGTAATTTTTGAAGAATGTGGGTAACTAAGCACCATTTACTTCCTTGGTATGGAGAATAAGTACAAATGGGAACGAGCAACTGTTTGATTCTAAACATTCTTCAAAGTATCTTTTTTGTGTTACAACATTTTCAGGCTTCTCAATTTTGAGTGAACTATCCCTTTAAGATAAATAGGCAATGATGTAGTAGTCTTCAACATATCAATTAATACACCATAAACATACAAATGCGAACATTAATCCAGGTAATTTACAGTGTGAACTATTTTTTTAATTACTAACCCAGGGGAAAATATATAGTGTTAAACAGGAAAACCCTGTAAACATTTCAGCTGTGGATGAAACCTGAGTTATGACAGATATTTTCAGACATAATGAAGACAACAGGTTAAGTAAAATATGACCATGTAATCTCTTGAATATATTAGTAAAATGCTCCTCTGTAATTTTTTTTCTAGCTAACTAACGAGTTATGAACATTGCATTGCTTTCCTGAGGTTAAATGTAAATTTGTGTGGCATGATTGATTAGAAACGGTTTTGTTGACGTTTTCTACAGATAAAACACTGATTAAGCGATGAGGAAGTAATTAGTAGTAATTACTTAGTAGTAATGAGGAAGAGATGATCAGTTGACTGCCATTTGAATCTCACGCCACATTTAATAGCATTAAAATGGCATTTGTTGTTCAAATTATTTTATTATTAAACTGACAAACAGTGAAAGCTTAGACTTTGTTTCTTATAAAAAGTAACAAAGAAACAAGCTCACTACAGTTACTGGATGCCAGGTGTGCTATGGTTAATAAACCTTTACAGAAAAAAACATGACATTCATGTGCAAAAACACATGAACGTGGAAAAACGTGACAATCATGTGGTTTTTCTGTAAGGGAAGTTTTGCACAACAACTGAAAGAAGGCACAGACTACAAAAGGTAATATATCATCAAAATTAAAGTATATTGAAAACTAAAAATCTATATTAACAGCCCTGCATCTGACAGCTGACATGCTTACCTTTTGTAACTTGTATGTTGTGTGCAGAAACAGACATGAATGACTGCAACAAAATATGCCAAAGGAAAAGCTCTAATTAAACCTGAAGGTTATAGCCAATGATTTCGACCTTCCAAAACTATTTCAGCCCAAGCTGAACATTTATTTTTGGCCTCTGTAATTATTCTGTAATAATTTAAGTTCATCAGTAGAAAATAGTTCTGAAACATTCCACAAAACAGTAATCCAAACCAATGACAGGAAGATCTCAGGCTTTAATCGTCAGAGAATTCAGGAAAGACTCAGAGAAACTCAGTGAACTAAAATATTCAATTGGCATTGGGCACAAATGAACAACAGAGGGTTACTTCAGGAATCAGAGTTAATATATAACACAAAATGTAAGGTTTAAGACTGTATAATGACATGTTAAAGGTAGAGCCCCTCCGGTGTCCCCTCCTGCTTCTTGTACAGGACGTTCTCTTTGGACTTTTTGAAGTCTTCATTAGTAACTTTCATTCTCCGTTCCCTCAGAGCCATCAACCCTGCTTCTGTGCAAATGGCCTGGAAGAAAACCCATAAAATCACTATTAAATACACTGAAGTGCATATACAAATTAGTTTAATTATTCGCTCATGTTGTAATTAATATGAGGCACTGAAGGTTTGATGAAATTCTTCCATTGTTTACTCACTCTAATGCAGCTCTAAACCTGTATGACTTTCTTTGGGGAAACATAAAATATATTTTGAAGGATGTTGGTAACCAAACAGCTTTGTTCTTATTGACTTATATTGTATGGACAAACAATACAATGGAAATCAATGGGAACCAAAACTGTTTACCAACCATCTTCATACAGGTTTGAACAAATTTAGGATGAGTAAATAGTGGCAGAATGTTTATTTTTGCTAACCATTTAAACCTAAATTAAAATGTGTAATTAGTTGGACAAGGTCAAATGAACCACATCCTCTTGTTCTGCAAGACAGTTTTCTTGTGTAATCAAATTAGAATTATGCATCTATTAATGAAATGGCCCTTTGATGCTACCTTGATGTCAGCACCGGAGAGGTCTTCTTTAGCCAGGATGAGGTCATCCAAAGTCACGTCATTTGCTACCGTCATTCTGCTGGTGTGGATCTGAAAGATTCTGCGCTTGGTCTTCTCATCTGGCAGTGGGAACTCAATCTTACGATCGATTCTACCTGTGGAATCACAAAAAGGAAACACCTAATTTTAGTCTACAAAGTAATGTGCTTCATCCTTTATTAAATGTAATTACATGCACTTTAAAGGTCCCATATTGTACAGCTATCCGGGGTTTTATTTTTAGGTTTTGATGTCCTTAAGAATATATATTTGCAGTATAAGTACCAAAAACCATCTCAATATATTTTTACAGCTCTTCTCTCAGGGGCTCTGGTAAAAACAGGTCGATTTCTCCTAATTAATATTCATGATGTGCCTCTCTTCTGATTGGCCTGTTGTTTTCTGATTGGCCTCTCTTCTGATTGGCTAGGCCAATTAGGGCCGATGTCACAATTACGTCACTGCACTAAGCTTAAAGCAAAACAAAGCGAGAACTGTCCATTCAAACCAGCGCAGATTCGGCTACATAAGGAACTTAAAATATCATCTTTTTATGATGTTGGGTGCCAGAATCGATGTAATACAGCCTCAAATTAGAAATGTGATCGCATACCTGCTGCCACTGCCAGACAAAAAAACACGATGACAGCTGTGGTTAAATGAGATAAAAAGAGCTGACTGAACAGAAACAATTGTCAAAAATGCTCGCGTTTGCAGCAAACACTTCTTATCAGTAAAGATTAAATAAAGTATTGTCTTTTGTTGTTATGGGCACGTTTGAGAATTTCTTGCATCTCAGGAATATGAAGTGTATGAAATAATGTCTGTATGCATGTGTGTAAAACAACAAACTGATGATTTATATATAATTATTTGTAATTGTATATACATTGTTGTGATTATATGGCTGGAATAATAACGTAGCTGTAAAAATAGTTGCCTGCTGAATTGAAATGTATTTACATCATCATCATGACTAGATAGACACGGTGAGTTTGTCTTGACTA
Organism: Gymnocypris eckloni scoliostomus; assembly: GCA_027564155.1. Classification (NCBI taxonomy): domain Eukaryota; kingdom Metazoa; phylum Chordata; class Actinopteri; order Cypriniformes; family Cyprinidae; genus Gymnocypris; species Gymnocypris eckloni. The sequence continues at coordinate 23,897,823 of CM050428.1, forward strand.
TACTATGTTTGTGATCCACCTCATAGTAACAATCCTGTCAGATCGTCCATCCTTTGATTGAGTGTAACATTACAGGTCTGCCGAACAGGTTTCGTCTGTTAAAGTGAACCACCGGCATGTTTCCGTGTTGTTGTTGCTCAGCATGGCATGGACGCGATGCTGTCTGGGGCGGTGCTCGGGATTGTGACTGAAGGTGGTGACTGAGTAGTTCTGACATCACATTTTTACGGAAGTCACAAGGGCTTTTGAAACTTATATAGTACTTACATATCCCCTAGACCTCTGTTATCATGAAAAAGGCCAGGAAATTTCAGTTTTGACAATAACTTTAAAACAAAGGAAACTCTCACTAATGTTTGTGACATCAGACGTTTGTTTTTGAGCAGTGAGTCCACTTTGATTCAATTAGCATGTGAAACCCACACCAGAAATAAAAAGGGTAATCTGACTAATTCACCTGGTCTAATGAGAGCTGGGTCAAGTGTCTCAATCCTATTAGTAGCCATGATGACTTTAACGTCTCCACGGGAGTCAAATCCATCCAACTGGTTTAACAGCTCCAGCATTGTTCTCTGGATCTCACGCTCTCCTCCTGAATTAGATTCATACCTGCACAGAAACAACATCCAGATGGCAGTGTTTACCACTGTTTATAATAAAAACAATCCAGTCTGTACCCAATATACACACACCTGGGGCCCACAGATAAATGTTTTTTTTGTAGTGGAATTATATATTGCATAACTAGTATAAGTTATACAGCATAGCATACATTTTGTCAGTGTTAATCTAAAAGTCTACCAACAGCTTTGTTATTTTTTGTTTATTGTGAGTGAATATTGGGTAAATAAGTATGTATTGTGTAATATTTTTTTTTAAGTACAGGTATTCTGTAAAAAATACAAACAAATGTAAACATTTAGAATTGTATTTAGTTTGTTCTATAACTATATACATATACACCGATCAGGCATAACATTATGGCCACCTTCCTAATATTGTGTTGGTCCCTCTTTTGCTGCCAAAACAGCCCTGACCCGAGGCATGGACTCCACTAGACCCCTGAAGGTGTGCTGGTACCTGACCACAGGGCCAGCCTTCGCTCTCCACATGCATCAATGAGCCTTGGCCGACCCATGACCCTGTTGCCAGTTCACATCTGTTCCTTTTTTTTCATAGATACTGACCACTGCAGACCGGGAACACCCACAAGAGCTGCAGTTTTAGAGATTCTCTGACCAAGTCTTTGGTCCTAGTCAAACTTGCTCAAATCCTTACGCTTGCCCCTTGTTCCTGCTTCTAACACATCAACTTTGAGAACAAAATGTTCACTTTGCTGCCTAAGGCTACGCCTGCATTAATCCGGATACATTTGAAAACTGAGTTTTCATTTTAAAACGCCTACATTAGTCCAGATTAGCGCTTTTCTGTTCAATTCGCCACGCATGTGTAAAACCTCAGAAAATCCATAAAAGCTCACCGAGATGATACAGATGGAACCAGACATAATACATTTTCATGCAATGCTTCTGGCAGGATAATTTTTTTATGGAAATATCTCATCATTCACTGATGCGTCCATGTCACACTCAATCATGTTTGATCTAAAAAGCAGCTGCCTTCATGTTTTGCCACAGGACAGCAATTGTGAGTACATTTTCTGTAATCACTTTAGGACAGTAATAACAAGAGTGAATAAAGTAAATATCTTTATCAATAGTGTGAAAGTGAATAGCACATAACAGGTACAATTACTGGTAAAACAGAGATGTCTATTAAATGCGTCATTGTTTTCATCACAGTCCACACTACAACGCAAAACGTTTTCAAATGGATCCACTAAGGGAGGCGCTTTCAAAAACTTTTTGAAAAAATATGCTTTTTCAAACAAAAACGTATTAGTGTGGACATGGCCTAATATATCCCACCCACTAACAGGTGCCCTGATGAAGAGATGAATCACCTGTCAGTGGTCAAAATCTTATGCCCGATTGGTGTACTTTTATTTATTTATATATATTGTACATTTATTCAGCAAGGATGTATTAAATTGATCAAAAGTGACAGTAAAGACATTTATATATAAAATGTAAATGTATTCAGTATAGATTTTCTATAAAAGATTTCAACATTGATAATTACTGTAAAGGAAAAGTTTCTTATAAAGCAACATACTCAAAATCATACCCTAAAAGTGGCAATTTTTACAAGCTATAAAAATGTGTCTGTGGGGTATTTTGAGCTAAAACTTCACATATACGCTCTGGGGACATCAGAGACTTATTTTACATCTTGTAAAAAGGGGCATAATAGGGGTCCCCTTTAAGAAAACTCTAGGCTGCGCATCAACTTACACACTACATTTTTTTGTGCCACCCATCTCCACCCCAATCATTAGTGCCACTTCGTTCTGTCTTTGACAACACATAAAGGATGCATTTGTTACCCTGGAGCACAAAACCAGTCTTAAGTCCCGGGGTATATTTCCCACAAATACACTGTATGGGTCAAAATGATAGATTTTTCTTTTATGCAAAAATCGACATTAGGTAAAGATCATGTTCCATGAAGATATTTAGTAAATTTCTTACCATAAATATATCAAAACTTCATTTTTGATTAGTAACATGCATTGCTAAGAACTTCATTTGGACAATATTAAAGGCAACTTTCTCAATATTTTGATTTTTTTTTGAGACCCTCAGATTCCAGATTATTCAAATAGTTGTATCTCTGCCAAATATTGTCCGATCCTAACAAACCATACATCAATGGAAATCTTATTTATTCCGCTTTCAGATGATGTATACATCTCAATAAAAATAAAAAAGACACTTAAGACTGGTTTTGTGGTCCAGGGTCACATTTTTGAAATAGCACCAAAAACTAAATGTATTTCGATAGTATTTATGTCTTTACTGTATTTTTGATCAAACAAATACATCCTTGGTGAGCAAAACCCGTCATGCTTACCTCTTTGTGCCAATAGCGTCAATCTCATCTATGAAGACAATGGACGGAGCGTATTCCTCAGCCACTCTGAAGAGCTCTCGCACCAGTTTGGGACCATCACCCAGGTATTTCTGAATAAGCTCTGAGCCCACCACCCTCAGGAAGGTGGCAGACGTCTGGTTCGCCACCGCCTTTGCCAGAAGAGTCTTGCCTGCACATCAGCAGTACAGAACATCAACACCAAACATATGCTAAGAGAATGACAACATAGAGACGCAAATCGTTTTTAAGACTCCTCAGACTGACCTGTTCCCGGTGCACCATACAGAATGACCCCTTTAGGTGGCTTGATTCCCATCTCTTCATAATACTCTGGATGTGTGAGAGGAAGCTCCACAGACTCCTAAAAGAAGAAATGCACAAGGTCAAGCATGCCTTAGAATTCCTCTTGATTTCATGCAATGTCTTAAATAATGTTCTTGTGCAGGATTCATCTGTGTATGTTATTCTAAAGAAAATGTTATGAAAGACACTTTATCAAAATGTATAAACTGTATCTGCTTCTGATTTAAATAAACAGCTGACATAATCAAGGACAAGTAGACAGAGAAAAGACTACCAATAGGAAATTAAAATAACATTTAAATTAATATATTTATTTTAATGAATAGAATGTATTCCCAGTTTTTATAAATCAATCACAATACCTTTTTGCAGTTTTTAAGCCACTTTGAAATACATTTTATGGTGGCTAATATATTACCTTGATCTCTTGAATCTGGTTGTCCAAACCTCCGATGTCTGCGTACGTCTCCTGTGGGGCTTTCTCTACTTTCATTACAGTCACCAGCGGGTCTGTGTCATCCATCAGCACCCCGATTACTGCATGAACCTGCAAACATTTATATAAATTACTATCAAAAATCATTTCTAGAATTAATATTTAATACATATTATAATACGTAAAATAATTATTTAATAACAATTTATTATTGACAACTCTAACAAAAACATTCAAAATTCAGGAATAAACTTGACATATTCAAATAAAGTCAAGTAAGTTAGTCAATATTCATGTTTATTTATCTTCCAGTTTTATAAGGTCTGTTAAGTTATTTCCGAGGTTTACTAACCTTGTGGTTCAGTAACACCGAGCAGCCGGGCTCAAGAAGATCTTTATCTACAAATGACAGAATACTGACATAATGTTCAGAGCCCACTGATGTCGACACGATGGCGTGATTATCGTCAATGATCTCCTCCAGAGTTCCCACAGACATGGGCGTCCCTCTGAGATCATCCACTTTAGATCTCTCCTCCTGTAAACAAAGCATGAGAAGGGCTGGGCTTCGTTTGATCTAGATTTGTGAATCTTTCATTCAATATTTGTATTCTATAATGCCTATTCAGGCCAAATTATGGTTCTTCTGATTCAAAATAAAAACAATGATAATTATATAATAAAATGATATTTTGTATTTTCTATCATATAAAATAGACACAATAATAAATGTGCTCACCTCTTGTTTCTCCTCCAGGGGTTTCATCTGCTCCTGGTTCCTGATGAACTCCTCCTCCATCAGCAGATAGTCTTTAATTCTCTCTTGTTTGAGGAGTTTTAGTCTGCACTGTGTGTGTGGAGTGACTGAGGAATTAAGAGACAATGTCAGCTCATGATTTTATGGATCACTACTATCTATGTAAGAGCCTCTCGAAAGGTTTGGTTAAGTTATAATGTTTATTTTACCCAGAGGGAGTTTGCTAGCAGCATCTGGTCCCTTCATTTTCTTCTTCTTTTTCCCAACTCTTGTGGGAATGGGAGGCTCATACTTCTTTTTCTTATCCTGCGCAGAAATTAATAATCAGCCAGAAATGTTTCCATTTTAACTACTAAATTTCTCTAAGATCAATAACTTCAGAGATCCGTACATGCTTTTTTAAAATATATATTGCTTAACAGTAGTGCGTTTGTGTGTGTGTGTGTGTGTGTGTGTGTTAAACACTCACTTTGTCATCTTTCTTCCCTCCACCAGGTCCTCCACTCTGACTTTGTCCCTGTACAAATCAAACATTCATTTAATCTGATGTTTTGATGAGGTCTAACATCAAAGCTGACTTATGCACTGAATATATATAGTATTTTGCTTCATGTTCTTTTTTTATTTATGACACGTTAATTCAATATATCCATCTATCTATAGAGAGAGAGAGAGAGAGAGAGAGAGAGAGACAGATAGCACAAACATAGTACAAAAGGGTTCATTTGCATTCAATAAGTTAATTACATTTGTAAATTGTGTTTTAGAATATGTCATATCGTTTTTGTTTACATATAACGTTATATGAACATACGACCACGAAATAATGCATGCATTTGACAATGACATCCATTTATCTATTTTTTCTGTAATACCAGTAAGTTACCAATGTTTAAGAATAGATTAATATAATAAGAATAACGTGTTGACATTATGAATCATACATGTATTCTCTTTTGATATAATACCTTGATTCTACGCTAACACAACAAGCTAACTTCCCTGCTTTTACTAACAAACACTCCAATAGAGACAAACGTCTAACAGTTAACAGTTCTAAATATGCATTATTCGTTTCTAAACCACAAATTCATATGCATATATTAAATAAATAAAACAAACTATTTAAAAAAGAAAAGAAGTGAAATCTGCTGGCTCACCATTGTCGTTTGATGTCTGTTTCTTCTTCGGCACTCACAGATCAAGCCAAGTGTGTTGCTTCCGCCACCTTCTGGAGAGGAGGACACATTGACCGAAGTCCTCAGTACTTCTTCATATAATAACCTTGCCTGCGCAAACTGGTTAATAATGTTTGTAATTGTTGAGCAAGTTGTTTGTTAATTATCTGTTTTTATTTTTAACTATTTGACCCCACAAAAGGGAATACAATAAAAATAAAAACGCGGATAAAATATCGCGAGAGTATACTGTTTGCAACGAAGGGCTGTGGTCAAGGTCTCGCGAGACTTTCACAGAATGGAGGTTACCATCTTTCCGCTGCCGCGCTCACTAATGTGAACACGAATACAATAATGGGGAGCGTTGAAACCTTCAAGTCTCTTGAAGATTTCAATGCATGTCTTCAACAGCACGAAGAAGACACGAACACAAACTTCATCGTTTTGAAGAGCGATCGTGCATTTGGCAAAAATGGTATGTTTCAAAATTATGTCATATATGAAGTTCTAGATGTTTTAAAATATTTTAATTACCTATGCAGTTAATAATACTGCTCATACTCAACGTTAGTGATCTGAACTAACCGAACCCTTGATATTTTCTGGCGCAAAACGTATGACTTTTGCATATAACAACGTAATAACTCGGACTTGATAACTGATTAATCTTAGCAACCACGTAGCAACGCCCTAGCAACCAGTTAGCATACCTTGGAAATTCACTATACAGCTCCACTCAAAGTTCTTACTCTTCTGTATTTTATTTTTTAGATCTGACAGTGGAAAAACAGCTACAGTGGGAAGTGAAGATTGTTCCTTTTAATGGTGTGCCTTTTAAGATAATTGGGAAAAAGACATATATATGTCACCAAGGAAGAGACAAGCATGCCAAAGCCAAACAAAGACGTCAGGAGAGTAAAGTAAGAGGATCACACAAATGTCCTATCATATTTGGACATAACTTTTATAGTTAAAATGGCTTTTGTTCTGTTTGTCTTCTGTTTCAGGCACAAGGTCATGAATATGCATGCCTTAAAACAAGATGATGCAGCCAACCAAAAAATGGGTTGTCCTGCGACCATAAATGTGGTTCATATTGTGAAGTTTCCTGAGTATAAAGTAAGACACTTAATACATTCTGTCAGAGCAGTAATATTTGTGACAACAACACTTTGTCTGCACCTAGATATAAATATTTTGAAATTAATGTTGTGGTATTGTCTAATATACAGGTGCATCTCAATAAATTAGAATGTCATGGAAAAGTTCATTTATTTCAGTAATTCAACTCAAATTGTGAAACTTGTGTATTAAATAAATTCAATGCACACAGACTGAAGTAGTTTAAGTCTTTGGTTCTTTTAATTGTGATGATTTTGGTTCACATTTAACAAAAACCCACCAATTCACTCTCAACAAATTAGAATATGGTGACATGCCAATCAGCTAATCAACTCAAAACACCTGCAAAGTTTCCTGAGCCTTCAAAATGGTCTCTCAGTTTGGTTCACTAGGCTACACAATCATGGGGAAGACTGCTGATCTGACAGTTGTCCAGAAGACAATCATTGACACCCTTCACAAGGAGAGTAAGCCACAAACATTCATTGCTGTTCACAGAGTGCTGTATCCAAGCATGTCAACAGAAAGTTGAGTGGAAGGAAAAAGTGTGGAAGAGAAAGATGCACAACCAACCGAGAGAACCACAGCCTTATGAGGATTGTCAAGCAAAATCCATTCAAGAATTTGGGTGAACTTCACAAGAAATGGACTGAGGCTGGGGTCAAGGCATCAAGAGCACCACACACAGACATGTCGAGGAATTTGGCTACAGTTGTCGTCAGAGGCGTCTTACCTGGGCTAAGGAGAAGAAGAACTGGACTGTTGCCCAGTGGTACAAAGTCCTCTTTTCAGATGAGAGCAAGTTTTGTGTTTCATTTGGAAACCAAGGTCCTAGAGTCTGGAGGAAGGGTGGAGAAGCTCGTAGCACAAGTTGTTTGAAGTCCAGTGTTAAGTTTCCAGTCTGTGATGATTTGGGTGCAATGTCGTCTGCTGGTGTTGGTCCATTGTGTTTTTTGAAAACCAACGTCACTGCACCTGTTTACCAAGAAATTTTGCAGCGCTTCATGCTTCCTTCTGCTGACCAGCTTTTTAAAGATGCTGATTTCATTTTCCAGCAGGATTTGGCACCTGCCCACACTGCCAAAAGCACCAAAAGTTGGTTAAATGGCCATGGTGTTGGTGTGCTTGAGCCAGCAAACTCATCAGACCTGAACATAGAGAATCTATGGAGTATTGTCAAGAGGATAATGAGAAACAAGAGACCAAAAAATGCAGAAGATCTGAAGGCCACTGTCAAAGAAACCTGGGCTTCCACACCACCTCAGCAGTGCCACAAACTGATCACCTCCACGCCACGCCGAATTGAGGCAGTAATTAAAGCAAAAGGAGCCCCTACCAAGTATTGAGTACATATACAGTAAAGGAACATACTTTCCAGAAGGCCAACAATTCACTAAAAATGTTTTTTTTTATTGGTCTTATGAAGTATTCTAATTTGTTGAGAGTGAATTGGTGGGTTTTGTTAAATGTGAGCCAAAATCATCACAACTAAAAGAACCAAAGACTTAAACTACATCAGTCTGTGTGCATTGAATTTATTTAATACACAAGTTTCACAATTTGAGTTGAATTACTGAAATAAATGAACTTTTCCACGACATTCTAATTTATTGAGATGCACCTGTATTAACACCACGAAGCATCAAGCGATACAATTAATTTCTTCCTTGTAAATCAGAGATTTTTTCCTCGAAGTCTCATTCGACCATGTTGTCATACAGCATTTTTGCAATTGTCAGACACATTTGTAAACTGTAACAGTATTTTTGTGTTTTGGTGGCCAGATAATGGAAGACAACCCATATCAGAAACGAGAGAAGTCATCAGCTGTTAGAGAAGCATTAAGACTAGATCCAAAGCGTGTGCGCACAGAAGAAATGTTTGCGGCCAGCTTTCCAGATATTAAAGAGCATCAAAACCACCCCATTTTTGGAAAGGTTTGTGCATTATGATTGATCTCACAAGTTATGACAGACTAATGTGACATGAAATTAATACTTTTTTCAGCAAGGATGTATTAAATTAATCAAAAGTGACAGTAAAGACATTTTTAATGTTACAAAAGATTCCTATTTCAAATAAATGTTACTCTTTTGAACTTCTGAAAATTTATGATAATCAGAAATATTTATTGAACAGCATATTAGAATGATTTCTGAAGGACCATGTGACACTGAAGACTGGAGTAGTGATGCTGAAAATTCAGCTTAGATCAAATAAATAACATTTGAAAATATATTCAAATAGAAAACAGTTATTTAAAATTCCTATTTTTTTACTGTATGTTTGATAAAATAAATGCAACCTTAGTGAGCAGGACAGACTTTTTCAAAACATTTCAAAATCTTACTAACCCCAAACTTTTGTTCTGTAACCATTTTGTCTGCTTGAATCTGCAGGAATCAAGAGACATTTGGAACATCATAAAAAAAGTCAAGGCAGGAAACAGGAAGTCCAATGCAGACCATCATAATCTACAGGTAAAGATTGTCACCTGATTGAGATGCAAAGGTCAACATAAAATGACATTCAAAACCATCTTTGCTTCTGTAATATGATGTATTTTAAAGTTAAAAAGGGTGCACTCGGGATTAGTGATGTAAGCCTAAAAAGGGACGTTGTATCAGTGAGTGGAGGTTAATGCTTTTTTTTTTCTTTGGAATAATGTGTACAAATGACTCATTCACAATAAAACCAGAGCTGAAGTCAGTTTGGATTTCATCAGGATTTTTTTCTGACGTTTTATGTTGCAGAAATGTTTTTATTACATTCAAAACTCTTTAAAATGACTAACTGACAGGTTATACATTGTAGGCCTTGGTAAACACATGGAAAGAAGAGGGCTGTGCCGTTGAGTACAGACCCTCTCAGGAGGAGGAGGATGGTAGTGTGGTGAAGATGCTGCTGTGCTTGCAGACGCTGTGGCAGAGGAGGCTTATGTTACTGTATGGACAGCACATGTGCTTACTGGAAGAAACCTATCGAGCTGGCAGGTGTGTTGGTGGTGCAGTTAATGTCATTTCATATGCAACAATCCACAAGAATAAAATCTCGGATTCACTAAAACTAGTCAAAACTATTTTGCTAACTTTGCCACACAGAAATTCACTGCCGCTCTTCTTTCTGTGTGTGAGGACAAATGTGAGCTACGCTGTTGTTGGAGTGTTTGTCACTCAGACAGAGACTAAAGAGGACATCGCAGAAGCCTTGAAGGTGTTTCAGAAGTGGAATTCAGACTGGAATCCATCACACTTCATAGTGGACTTCTGTGAGGCGGAAATCAGTGCTTTAGAGGAGGTGTTTAAGGGTATGTTTAAAAGTGTTTAACGTGCCCCTATTATGGGTAATGAAAGGTTCATATTTTGGTTTTGGGAGTCCCCAACAACAGGTTGACATGCATGCAAGGTCAAAAACACATTCATTGTCTTATAATATGCATTTATTTTTACCTAATTTGCTCAATTCATTTTTCCAAACCCCTCCTTTGCGTGACGCTAATCTGCGGTGACAGAGCCGTTACACACTGCATGAAAGCAAAGGTCATTTTCAAAATTCATAATAGGGGCACTTTAAATATTTTATTTAAACTAGAATAGATGATTTGGCATGACAAATGTAATAGCAGTACTGCTAGACTGCATTTATACAAAAGCACCGAGTCTGATTTCAGATCACCAATTGTCCCTTAAATTCAGACTTTTTCATCATTGTCTGACCTGACATTATCACTTTTAGGTGACATTAGTAAAATATGTGACTTCCTCCAAGTGAAATGAGCCATAGGAGCAAGAGCAATTAATATTATTTCATGTTATATTAATTTCATAATATTTTAATATACTGCTTCGGGTGTATGTTCACGGTGTGTGTGTGTGTGTGTGTGTGTGTGTGTGTGTGTGTGTGTGTGTGTGCACTTTGGATGGGTAAATGCAGAGCACGAATTCCGAGTATAGGTCACCATACTTGGCTGTATGTCACGTCACTATCTTTCACTTACTAAATATTATTTCAGTTCTTGATTTTAGGAATGTTCCATCACAAAGGCCATCACATCTGTATGCTAAATTATTGATTTATGTTAACCCTTTCACCCTGTTGTATTGAGTCATGAGCTGAATGAACAAATAGTTTCTCCAAAATGCTCTAAAATGTCAGAACTGACAAGTGAGCATCATTTTTGTCTTTATAGGTTCTAAAGTGCTCCTCTGTGATGTTCACCGCGAGAAGGCATGGATAGAGTGGACAAGAAAAAAGGACAATGGTGTGGCTTCTCAGGAAGAGGTTCTTAAACTTCTACAGGCTATTGCAGATTCTCAGACGAATGAGGAGTTTGAGAACAAGACTCTTATCCTTCAACAACATCCAGACTGGCAGTCCAATGAGAAGCTGAGAAGGTTCGTCAGCACATGGCTTGTTCATGCAGAGGTGAGCACGTTATCTTGTTGTCGGTTCTGTTATTAATCAGTAATGATGAGAGAGTGTAAAAACTAGTATGACGCAAGTTATGCTCTTCTATTTCCTGAACTAGAAGTGGGTGAATATGTTCGGAAATGAGAACCTGAATGTGGCTACTTTCAAAAATAAAGGTGTTGAAAGACAAAAAGATGTTCTGAAGCATTCATACCTCAAGGGACATCAAAACTGCAGCCTCGGCAAAACACTAGTAGCCATTATAAGAGACTTCCTGCCGAAATCATATCAAAAGTAAGAACTGGACTGTTGTAGAAAGTCATTTGGCATCAGTCATATATTTCACTCCTAGCCTAAATAAAGAAATAAAATAATATATTTTGATGAATGAAAGTGAAACCTTTTAGTTTTTTTAGATAGTGACAGATTTTTAGTGTGATTATCCCCCCAAAATTAACATTATATATATATTAACATCATATATATATATATATATATATATATATATATATATACACATGATTTCACATTTTTGTTTGTTTTCCAAATGAGTCACTATGATTAAAGATTAATTTTATTCTCAACTTTTTTTTTCAAAATGAAAACATAACTGATAATGTCAACAGTTTTATTGATATTTAAAAAAAAATATATATATGTTTTTCCAAATAATTATGCAGAATGCAGTTTGAAACCATTCAATGGGTTATAATGAACTCAAAATAGAAATCTGTCATATGTGCTACATGGACAGATAATCTTTCCAAAAATAAGCACAATTTAAAACAAAAAAACGATTTATTTAATTTGAGGATGCCAGTTTTGCCTCCCAGAGCAGTTGTTTGGTGGTATACCGCCGCCTATCCTTCATTTTAAGGATAAAAATAGGATTCAGGGGATGATGGTGGCCACACCATGACCTTTTTATGCCCATAGTAATCAAGGAATCAATGGTGTTTTTTGCAGCATGGGATGGTGCATTATCCGCTATTGAAATCCTTTTATTTTGGAAGGCACGATTCTTCTTTCTATACAAAGCAGAAAATGGTCTGTTAGGAACTCCACATATCTTGCAGAGGTCATTTTGACACTGTCAGGGACCCTAAAGGGACCTACCATCTCACTTCCCACTATTCCAGCCCAAATCATCCCTTCACCACCTCCTTGTTGACGTCTCAGTCTTGTTGTAATTGGGCGGCCATTTACCAATTATCCAGAACTCCATCCATCTGGACTATCAAGTGTAGCACGGCATTCGTCAGTGAATAAAACTGTTTGAATATTAGTGTTTATGTAATTCTGAGCCCATTGAAAACATTTTTCTTTGTGAGTTTTGGTTAGGGGGGGGTCGAAATGCAGCTTTATGTACAACTGCCAGCCTCTGAAGGATCCTGCATCGAGAGGTTCTTGGGACTCCAGAGACACCAGCAGCTTCAAATACCTGTTTTCTGCTCAACAGAGGCTTTTTTATAGCTGCCCTTTTAATAACATTAATTTGTCTGACAGAAACCTTTCTTAATAAGCCTTTATCTGATCGAATTCATCTGTACTGTGAATCACTCACAAATCTTTTGACAGTTCGATGATCTCTTTTCAGTTTTCGCAATATATCAATTGTTTTCATCCCTGTTGCAAGACATTGCACTATTTCACGCTTTTCATCTTCAGAAAGATCTTTCTTCCTCCCCATATTGCATGAGAATTGTGACTTGCTTGTGAATGTGGAACAACCTCTTTAACTAGGTTTCCCTTTAACTAAAATCACCTGGCAAACTAATTAACTAACCAGTCTAAGATTGATAACTGTTATCTTAAAACATGAGAAATAAAACAAACAAACACGTTCTTTAAAAAAACTAAAACCTGAATATTTATTTGAATGAAATCCTAATGATGTGTTACTTGCATAATAATGTAGAACACGGTGTGTTTATATATAAACAAACACATATGTATGTTTAGTGAAAGAAATGTATGATATATAGAGAGAATTGAATAGATTACTATATGTAATAACACATTTGTATAATGTTTAATATATCACATATTATTATATATAGTATAATACTAGTATAGTGTATAGATACTTTATTAGGTTTAATGCAATATTCGCAATATATTTGCAATAATGTGACCTAGATATGTGAGATTCATTTGATAAGAAAACTGAACTAACTAAAACAAATGTTTTTCCATATACAGATATGTTGAATTGAATGTCAAATGCTCAAATGGCTCACGAAAATATCGCACAAATGTGCCTTGTTATGTAAGAGACAGACCAAGAATTATGGGTTTACACATCATGAAAAGGCACCAAGAATCACTGCTCTACAGTGCGAGTGACATAACATCTGCTGGAGAGAACGTCTTCATTGTTCAGAGTCAAACCTCCCAGGAAAAACATCAGGTGAACTTTGGAAAAGGCGATGAGATGCCTTCATGTATGTGCATGGACTGGCAGAGACATCTTCTCCCATGCCAGCATTTCTGTGCTGTTTTTACCTTAGTTCCTGGCTGGAGTTGGGAGAATCTGAGTGCTGTGTACAGGAACAACCCGCTCTTCACCTGTGACGAGGTTTGCCTTGGACAATCTGCTGATCTTCAAGGCGAAGAGGTTTTGAAGAAGAATCAGGAGAACAATACTAGTCCAGAGAGAGAACTGCACCTCCAGTCCAGACAGATGTCCATCTCCTGCTCCATCAGAGACCATCCTGACCACTTCTAAAGCAGAAAAAAGAGAGAAGTGTGCCACCTTGTTAAAGGAGATATCAGAACTGACATGCCTCATACAGGATGGGACATTTCTAGATTCAGTAACCGATCGCCTTTCGGATCTGTTAGAAGATATAAGGCAACACACTCCCCATGATGACATCCTTGACCTTTCCTATGCACCACCATCCAAGAAAATATGTTCAGCATCCGCCGGACACCCCAAAACTCTTCCAATCCCCCCAAAACGCTCCGTATCTGGAATAGTTGATGAGGGCAACCCCTACAAGTGACTTTTGAACTACATTTTCCCTTAATCGTGATGTGTGGTTGTAAACATGTTTGTCATCAAAATGCTTTAAGGCAGAGTGGGGTCATTTTCCTTTGCTTTCCTGACAAAAGTAGCTTGTTGGGTATTAAAAGAGCAATTTAAAACAAGTGATTTGGGGAATTTTATCATAGTTTTTGTTCTTGTTTGCAGGTACTTCTTCAGTTCAAGATAATCACTAATGTGAAGTTTCTCTGTATTGTACAGTGGAGTCCAAATGTTTGGGGTTATTAAGATTTTTATTTTTTTATTCTCATGCTCATCAAGCCTGCAATTGATTGATTAGAAAATACAGTAAAAACAGTAATATTGTGAAATATTATTACAATTTAAAAGAGCTATTTTGATCTGAATATATTATCATATGTAATTCATTCATGTGATACAAAGGTGAATTTTCAGCATAATTTCTCCAGTCTTCAGTGTCACATGATCCTTCAGAAATCATTCTAATGTACTGATTTTGCTGCTCAAGAATAATTTATTATTATTATGGATGTTGAAAACAGTTGCGTTCAATTAAATATTTTTGAATAGTTAGGATTCTTTGGTGAAAAAATCTTACTGAGCCAAACTTTTGAACAGCTGTGTATTGTTTCAGCACAGATATTTCCATAAGTAAGATTATAATGCATTGTTTGTAGTGATATTTTATTTTCATTTCATTATGTTCATTTTATTCATGACTGTGCAGATAAACTACTAATCGGTAACACAACAACATTTAGTCTTCTGGCGTCAACCACAAGTGAGCGTTTTAATCAGAAGATTACTCACAATTTCCTAGGATCATTTTTTAAACATGATCAAGACATCTGTGGTTTGTGGTTGGAAAATAACGCTCACTTGCGGTTGATGCAGACCTCTATAAAGAGCTCCACGTGCTTCTGAGGAGCACATTTGAACCTTGATTCTGAAAGCTTCGTCTTCACGCTGGTTAGAAATCATCTGCTAAGATGCTCCGCAACATCTTTCTTGTCAGCTTGCTCGTATATGCAGGTAAAAAATCACCATTTTATTTCTAAATGACTTCTATTTTGTGTTAGGGATAATTATTTGTCTTATGATTCTAATATATTAATCTTAAGCTTGAATCATTTGTTTTAATTAATTATTGTCCATTTATTTGTAGTCAATGCAGCTCATTGGGAGATCCGTGAGGTGGACTCTGCTGAGGACCAAGATGAAGAGATCTCTGTAAGCATCTCCTGGTGACAACAGATTTTTAAATAAGTGTTTATTTAAAAAATAATGACCAATTAATTCACTTATCTGAATATATTGTCTCTTTGAGTCAGTGCAGAGAGATTTGGAGATTGACTTCTGCTGTATTTTTATTTGTTATATGATTCATGTTTGTTTCATAGTGTGATGCTTTCCACGCTGACGGCATGCCGAAACAGAAGATGTTTAGTAAGTGCACTATATGCAAAAGCATCATGAAGGCAGTGAAAAAGAAACTCTCCTCTAAAGCAACGCCGGTGGGTGTCATGAATAATATTCATTTATTGAACTGACCATGCATCTCACAACAACTTTGACTAAATCCATAATTTCCCTCAGGATGAAATCAAAGCCAAGCTGAACAACGTCTGTGATAAATTTAAGCCGGTGAATGGTCATTGCAAGAAATTTGTTCAGAAGTATCTGCACAATATAATTGACGAGCTGATGACGAAGACGGGCCAAACACCATCTGTACTAAAATTCATGCCTGCAAGTAGGTACACACAAATACCCGTGCCAAGAGTTTACAATTGCGTCTTTTTTCCCACAGTAATATGGTGATAATAAGATTAAATGAAGAGATTTTAAATAACTTTTTGTTTTGTTCCAGGACAAAACCACCCATAAAGGAGTTCATTTTTGTACATGATCAGGCTCTGGACGATTTCTGAATGAGAATTAATGACTGTTTAGAAAGCATTACAGTGTATGCATAACAGTAAGAACAAAATAAAACATGAAAACAATCAAGTATCTGTGTTTTCTTTAGTTTAGTTGTTTAATAATGCTTAAGCTAAATCAAAAGTCTTTAAAATACAAAATGAAATGTTATTCGGAGACGATAATAATCTCCTTCTGACAAACTCATGTTTCCACCAACGACTACAGATGTTTTACATAGGAGCACAGCTATGAAATTAATCAAATTAAACAGAAAAGTAAGTCAACTATGTTGCTTGCAGAATATATATTAGTTCAGTCCACTGTGATTAAGACAGATCTGAATGGGATTTACATTTAGCAGACACTTTTATCCAAAGCGACTTACATCAGCCTATACATGTTTTTATCAGTATGTGTGTTCCCTGGGAATTAAACCAACGACCTTTTGTGCTGCTAACGCAATGCTCTACAGGAACACTACTTGTACAGTTGCAGTTAGATAAAGGGTTTTTGTGGCTAATCATGAGACGTCTGCCATATCTAAGACAAGAGTTCCTCTCACAGTGGTGTACTATTACACCATTTAAAGTGCCATGCCAGATTTGATGATGCCATTTCTGACTGAAGTATGACCATGCTGAGAGGAAAATATAATGTCACGCTTTTATGCGCACTTATAAAATCAAGTCACCTTTATTTATATAGAGCTTTTAACAATACAGATTGTGTCAAAGCACTTAACAGTATCAAAATGGAGGATAGTGTCGGTAATATACAATAATAATATTAAACACTCAATTTTCAGTTAAAGGCATTTAGAGATGTCATTGTCAGCTTATTTTAGTTTAAATAGTATCTGTGAAATCAAATTGACGATAATCGCTAGAAAATTAAGTCTCCCCAACTGAGCAAGCCAAAGGCGACAGTGGCAAGGAACCAAAACTCCCTCTGTGACAGAATGGAGAAAACCTGGGAGAAACCAGGCTCAGTCTAGCAAGCAAACACATTTGAAATGAGCTCATTTAGAGGATAATAATTTTGATTTAATATATTCCATTTTCTGTGTGTGTGTGTGTGTGTGTGTGTTTGTGGTTAGATTTCTGGATACCCTGTCATCGATCAGATATACATATATAATATTTGGGGAAAAATATATTATTTAGTGTTTAGTGCAATAATTACATTTTTATTAATTTTGTTATGCATATTGTTTTTATTTACAGAAATTAGTTTGATAAAATAATTTTTAAAAGGATCTTAATAATTTCATGAAGATGTTGGTTGTACATTTGCTAATTATTTTTACAACTAATAATAATTTTTAGTTGTACATTTTTTATAATTTTTTTGGTTACTAGTTTCTTGATACCCTCAGAGTAGGCTATATGGGGGATTCATTTTGATTAATGTAAAGCATTTTATAAGTAAATATGCAGAAAATATAAGTTCTTGTCAGTAGGATTCACTATTGCTTAAGATGCAAAAAAGGCTGAAGATCTGAGACAAAATGAGATGTTGAGATCAACACAACCACACAAGCCATTTCCTCCCTTGTCGAGTATTTCACACAGTGACTGGTATGTTCAGATATCTGATAGCATCAGAGCATCTTTACATCCTTTTAAACACAACAGTTTTAAAATATGACCATGAGTCAGAAGAAACAATTTTTGTAATTCTTATCATTGTAGACCAAGTATGAGAAAAAAAAACGTATTCAAAGGAAATAATGACAGTTCCCTGTCCTGCATTTCGGACAAGACATGATATTATTTTATCTAAGATGATTGGCTAAAGCCTTTAAAGTAACTACAAATGAGAAAGGAGAGTTGTGTGGAGGGGTTTGTCTAGTATCAGTGTATGTATGTGGGTTGTTTGTCAAACGGGGCTGTTTTGTTGTCTGGTTGTTGTGGCAGAGGTGTGAAAATGGCCTGCGATCAGTGAGTTCTGTGTGATGTGTGAAGATGAACAATTCACACAAACTCATCATTCATTCACCTTCATGTCATTCCAGACCTGTATGACGTGCTTTCTTCTGTGGAACACAAAATCATTTGAATAGAGTGAGTTCAGTAAAATAGCAGTACATTGTGACTATAGGTTGGAGCCACTGATCTATAATAGTATTATCAGAATCAGAATGAGCTTTATTGGCCAGGTATGTTTACACATACAAGGAATTTGTTATAGTGACAGAAGCTCCACAGTGCAACAGAGTGACAGGACAGGACACTGATAATAAAAGAACAATATACAACGAGGAAATTTACAAAATAGCAAAAACACAATATACAATATAGACAATTATGTGTGAACAGATCTGCTATGTGCAAATTTGAAATGAAAAAATAAGTATGTGATGAATAAATAATTGTATAATGGTGTTGTGTGTTCCACGTTTAATGTCAAGTGTTCATGAGATGGATTGCTTGGGGAAGAAACTGTTTCTGTGTCTGGATGTTCTGGTGCTCAGAGCTCTGTAGCGTCGACCAGACGGTAACAGTTCAAAGCGGGAGTGAGCTGGATGTGAGGGGTCCAGAGTGATTTTGCCAGCCCTTTTCTCACTCTGGATAAGTACAGTTCCTGGACAGTGGGGAGGGTTGTACCAATGATTCGCTCAGCAGTCCGGACTACCCACCGTAGTCTTCTGAGGTCAGATTTGGTAGCTAAGCTGAACCAGACAGTTATTGAAGGGCGGATTCAATGATAGCAGAGTAGAACTGTATCAGCAGCTCCTGTGGCAGGTTGAACTTCCTCAGCTGGCGAAGGAAGTACAGCCTCTGCTGGGCCTTTTTCACCATGGACTCAATGTGATTGTCCCACTTCAGGTCCTGAGAAATTGTGGTGCCCAGTAATCTGAACGACTCCACTGCAGTCACAGTGCTGTTCATGATGGTGAGTGGGGGGAGAGCGGGGGGGTTTCTCCTGAAGACATCAATGTGGTGTCGTCTGCTAACTTCAGGAGCTTGACGGAGGGGTCCAAAAATAACCAAATCTAATGACGCTTGGTTCCTTTAACAGTTCTTGCATGTGAATTCTTACATATTCTGTGCAAAAATACTCCGGTTTCATGCAAAGTACTTCTTTAATGACGCATCCGGCATATGATTCTAATGAGTCGTTTTTTTTAGTCAGTCGAAGAAATGAAGTGCATACAGTGTTTTCCCAATTACAGAATGAAAGATCGGTGTAGTTCAATCACAGAACAAATTATTCTAATGAGTCGGTTCTTTCCAGTCAATCAAAAAATTCAGCGCATCCCGTGTTTGCCAACTATAGAACAAAAGACTCAAATGAGTCGATTCTCTTCACTCAGTCTAAAACATAAAGTGCATCTAGTGAAGTCTGATTACAGAACAGATTATTCTAACGAGTCTGTCCTTTTTAGTGAGTCAAAAACATACAGTACAGAGCCACCAATGGAGTGCGAATCAAATTAATGTGTATATATATGTATGTGTATGTAGGCTATGTATGTAAATGTATGTATACTGGAACTAACTAGACATTTTGTCAGAAGTATTTTATAAATGTAAATGAAATAAAAAAATGTAACTTTGTTTAGCATTGTTGTTTAATGTATAGTTAATGCCAATTACTGGATTTCATTAGTATATAGTTTATTTCAAAGAATTTAGTTCACACAGCTTTGGGTGGGTGCAAACTGTCTCTCTTTGAGAAATAAGAAAATATATAGACATTCTCTGAGTACCAGAGAACATGGTTTGCTCTTTTCACCATTGATTCAAAAAGATCATTTAAAAATGTGCATTTCACAATGTCACACCTGTCAATTCATGAAGGGCTTTTAAAATTATGACAGTTTGACTATTAGAAATGAGGAAGCAGTTCTCAACTCTTTCCCGAACAGCTCAACGTGTGGTAGGGTGTGAAAACCATCACACACCCTGCAATACCCAGATTAAAGAAGCACTCTCTTCTCGAAAGTCAAGGCAAATAGAAAAGAGTGAGTAATAAAGATTTATCATTAATCTCAAATAGTCAGGGGTGGCATTAGGGCAACATTTTACAAATAACACAAAACTGCAATATTTCAAGCAAAACCTTTATCACAGATATCTCATTTTCCAATTTGAATGACATGTACAGTGGTGGGGAATTTTTTTTTGATTATGTTGTACGTTTGCCCACTGACAAAGAAATGATCAGTCTATAATTTTAATATTAGGTTTATTTTAACAGTGAGAGACAGAATAACAACAAAAATGCATAACATAACATGACTTAGTACTCGGCAAACCCTTGTTGCAATCACAGAGGTCAGACGTTTCTTGTAGTTGGCCACCAGGGAAATAATATAAATACCATTAAGATTATAGACTGAGCATTTCTTTGTTAGTGGGCAAACGGACAAAATCAGCAGCGGATCAAATATATATTTTTCCCACTGTAATTATGATACTGCTTTGAAAGAAGCAGATGCAATGTAGTTGAGATTGAATTTAGCATAAATTATTTAGATATAGTATGTGTAATCAAAGTACTATGGTTTATAACAAATAAGTATACAGGAAGATGGAACAAATGCGTTAATGATAGCACTTCGTGTCATGTTGAGGGTGCTAATGGTCTCACTTCACAATGTGGTTTCTGGCTGAAAACAGAGGTGTTTTAGCTCCAAAAGTGACACCAAAGATCTTCAGCAAACAAGTAGAGAGGTTTCAGTGTCATTGTGTTCAGACTCTTTTGCCAAACAAGATGCTGCAGCGTATCGTCCTGATTGCCCTGCTGATGTCTTCAGGTAAAATTAGCACAAATCAGTTGTTGGTTATCTCTATCCATATATTAGTCTATATTTTGTGTGCCTAGCTACAAATACTGCATAGACCGATTTGGACGGCTTATGTCTGTGATGTGCAATGCTGCTCACTCTAAAAACCAGCTGGAATATGCCCAAAATATACACTGTTTAACTACATTTCTGCACATAATACATATTATGTACTACATTTATCATGCATTTCTTCTCAGTTTGTGCTCTTCACTGGGAAATTCCGAAAGAAGAGTCTACTGGAAATGAACTTGAAGAAGGCTCTGTGAGTTGTATTTTATCATGATCCCCTTTTGTGTTCACTAGTAAACAGTGTTGAAGGTTACTTTGGAAATGTAATAGGTTATAGAGTCCAAGTTACCCCACTTAAAATGTAATAATAAGTAGTGTAACTTTTCTATTACTTTATTCAAGTAATGTAACTGATTACATTTGATTACTATTTTGATTACTTTTCTAAATTTCTAATGTTTTCAACTGCTAATAATTTTCAAACATGTTAAGCAGGCAGGGTTAACCTTACAGTAGTTCTCAACGCTGCTACTATGATAGAAATTCACTTTTTCCAAAGTTTTAATCCCCCAAAAACCTAAACAGTCTCAATTATCAAGCGTTTTGATTTTGGAGCGAATAACCAGTGCTCTCTTCCACCTTCAATACCACGACTGAGGTGAGACCCTTGAGCAAGGCACCGAACCCCCAACTGCTCTCCGGGCGCTGCATGGCTGCCCACTGCTCTGTGTGTGTTTGTTCACTACTGTGTGTGTGTGTGTGTGTGTGTGTGTATGTGTGTTCACTACTGTGTGTGTGCACAAATTCAGAATATAGGTCACCATACTTGGCCACACTTCACTTTCACTAAATTAGTTTATGCCTGGCTGCGCAAATCATTTTACTCCAGAGTGTTTTCTGAAGGAGGGACAATTCAAGGCAGATTTTGTTAAAAAGTTAAAACTCAAGGATGGATCACTTCCACAGAAGAGAGAAGTGGGGTGAGCAGTGCTCAGCATGTAAAGAGATATGCACGGAAATGAGTCACTGTGAACAGAGCTGTTTTTGACAAGGTAAAAAGGATGTTGTTTTACACGACCACTGAGACCATTTCAATAAGACACTAATGAATCATACCACCTTGTGGAAAATGGGCATCTGATGTCCCCTTTGGAGCACAACCACCATAAAATCAGGCTCACTTTAAAAACAGGCTGAGGATAAACACAGATTTAAAATCATAACAAGAAATAAATTATAGCTATGATACTGTTTTTGAAATGAAATATTTGCATAGATATGACAGGCAGCACTGGATCTAACAATGCCTTAGAAAAAAAAAAGTTAATCTTAAAAATAAAATAAAGCACATACACAAACCCATATAGGACATATAAGAGTTATCAGATAAGCATGTTATACACTTCTAAAACATTGGTGTTTCATATTTTAGAGCAGTCACTGCAATTTATGAAATAAATCAATGAAGTCTATGTGGGAGTGTGTGAAACAAATCCGATGTAACCTCCTTTGTAATCCTTAACATTTTCATAAGTAAATGTAATTTAATTACACGTTTTTTTCTCAGTAACTGTAATCGATTACAATTACTTTTATTTTGTAATTAAATTACATAATTCAGTTACATGTAACTAGTTACTCCCCAACACTGCGTGTAAAGTAGTATAGTACATTGTTAACTAGTGGTCAAAATGTATATTTAATATAGAAATTTCTATAAATTAATGTCGGTTATTTTTCAATAATTTTTTTATATTTCCAAGCTTTCCTTCACTGCGTAACTTTCATGATAACAAATAACATTTACACAAAATCAACTAACTTAGCTTAATGATTATTTTACACATCAAAATGAAAATTCACAAACTGTTATTTGAAAACAAGAAAAGTAAATAATCTGTTTGTATTACCATGGTAGAATTTACAACTACCTATTTAATTGGCCAAACAACCCCAATAATATGACTGTCAGCTTAATAATCACACTGGCTGATGTATTGATCTTTAGAGGTCAGATCTTTGCACTGAAATGAAACTTCAAGAGTATTTGCTAGATGGAGATAAGCTTGACAATGGATTTCAAACAGGTAGTCATCATGTTCACTTTGAAATGCTAGATTTTACTGTATATGTGATACAGTGTAAACTAATGACCCCAATATGCTGTCATATATCTTATTAGGGTGAGATACAAACTGAACAACTCCCTGGAATGTGCTGGGCTTGCAAGTGGGCAATGAAGAAGGTGAAAAAATGATCTCCAATGGAGCAACTCCGGTTGGTACCTTTTTTTAATGCTTTATTAAATTAATGTGAGACTAGTGGCTTAACGTTAACTGCTTGTCACTTAACCACAGGACGACATTAAAAAGAAGCTGGGGATGGTCTGTGATGAGATCGGCTTCCTAAAGTCACTGTGCAGGAAGTTTGTGAACAAGTACACAGACACTCTGGTCGAAGAACTTTCAACTACTGATGATGCCAGAACCATCTGTATTAACATTACTGTTTGCAAGAAATAAGCATGAAGTTAATGAGTTAATAAAGTTCAAGTTTAAGAATAATATTTGATAAATTGAAGAAATGCATATGGATTTTTTGTTTGTTTGTTGTTGTTTCTGAAGGGCTTTTCTACATTGGTCTTAACCTCAGGTAACTGTCGTTCTAAACTGAGTTTTTAACCGCGGGTAAAGGAACGTTTCATACTTGCAATTTAGAAGCAGGTTTAGCGCTGCTTTTTATATGGGGTTATTAAACCCTGCTCTGGAGCAGGACTAGCACCGCTTTTTTGGTGTTAACCTCACTGAGTTGCAAAACGTCTACAGTGTGAAACGATGCAGTAAATGTTAGACGCTTAGTCACGGAAACACCGCTCCTTGTAGAAAGAGTAGTTTCAGTTTTTTGAGGGGGAAAGTGTCATATGATTACTAAAAACATTTGTAGTGAAGAAGAGAGTTTCATTCTTACCGTTATAGTGTGAAAAGTCCATTCAGGAAAAAATCTTTCATATAGTCAGCAATATATTTGACGCGCAATAGCCCTTATGTAATCAGGTCCTGCGCTGCGTTCATCCAATCAATGACACTGAGACCTCAAATATGTAAATAAGAACGTTAACTCAGGGTTTAGGAATGTACCATGTAAATACCCATAATTAACCCCATATAAATCTAGTTTACCCGGGTTTAGAATGACCGAAGCTTAAAGGGATAGTTCACCCAAAATTAAAATACTGTTATCATTCATCTCATTAAACTCATGCAGGTTGAGTAAATGATGACAGTATTTTCATTTTGGGGTGAACTATACCTTTAACCTTTAAACTATTTCAAGGGAGTACTCACACTAGGCGTTTTGAACCATACCCGAGCATGTTTGACCCCAAAGCCTGGTTTGTTTGTTGCTCCGTGCCGCGCCCGGACGTGGTTCATTTAGTCGTCCCTGGCTGGCTTGGAAGAGGTATGCCAGAGCATGGTTCAGTTGGGCTCAGGCACGTTACGCATGTAGTGTGAGCGTTAACCGCACCCGAGCGCGGAACTTCTGATATGTGCAGTACGATTGAGTGACATTTCTGAGCAGCAAAAAAGCGATAGACCTTTTAAAGGGAAAATTCACCCAAAAACGAAAATTCTGTCATTAATTACTCACCTTCATGTCGTTTTAAATTCTCAAGACATGTTGTTCATCTTCAGAACACAAATTAAGATATTTTTGATGCAATCCGAGAGCTCTCTGACCCTTCATAGACTGCAACACAATTGCAATGCTCCCAGGGCCAGAAACATCTCAAGGGACATCTGTAAAATAGTTCATGTGACGTCAGGAGTTCAACCATATTTTTATGCAACTATGGGAATACTTTTTGTGCAAAGAAAACAAAAATAACAACTTTATTCAACGATTCTTCTCCTCCTCATCCCATCTGCTGTGGCAGGCTGCCATAAAGTAGACAGTATCAAGATGCATGCCCTTGCTTCTGTATCTGTAAACAACGCATGCATATGGCCTAACTCGGAATCTCAAGTATCAAAATAAACTCAGAGTATTAAACACGACTTGAGTTCATGTCCAATTTCTGATTAGGAAATTCATATTGATGAATGATAGCACTTGAAGGCAGCATAAAGTGTGCTCTGGCCTGGAACGTAAAGTGCAATGTGAGTGCAGGCCAGCGGTGGAGGGTGGAGGGTGGAGGGGTACAATCACGCTCGGGCTCAGTTCAAGGCAACCGTGCCTAGTGTGAGTACCAAGTGTGAAAAGCCCTTAAGTGTTCGCTTTAGCTGGAACAATTCTGCACTAGAGCTAAGGGTATGATTATTGTGGTTTTGTATACCAGTTTTTTTTCTTTGCATACTTGTCATGTACACTCAACTTTGCAACTTTTTTCTGCATTAATTTGGAAAATAAATGTGTGAAACTAACTTTAATATTGTGTGACGATACTTTTACAAACAGAGGATGCTTGAATTGGTATTTTATTGGTCTGTTTCATCCATCAAGAAGTCAAGACTAAATACAATAAAATGGGTTTGAGTCACAAGTAAACAAAATACCTGCACTGTAAAAAAAAAAAAAAAAATAGTTGACTAAACTTAAAGATTGAAGGCTACCAGCTTCAGCAGATTTTTGAGTTTTCACAACTTATTTTTTAGGAGATTTTTAAGTTCTCAACTTTAAAAATCTTCTGAAGCTGGTTGCCTTAAACTTTTTAAGTTAGCTCAACTTTGTTTTTGTTTTTTACAGTGCTGTAAACAATCAAACGTTGAGAGAACTTAAATGTTTAAGGCAACCAGCTTTAGCATATTTTTGAGTTTTCTCAACTTGTTATTTTAAGTTTATACAAAAATAAGTTGAGGGAACTCAAAAATCTGCTGAAGCTGGTTGCCTTAAATCTTTTAGTTTGTTTTACTTTTTCTTTTTACAGTGTGTCCATACAAATAATTACACAAAACTAAACAAAACAAAAAAACAAACAATGACAGCAAACATAGACAAATATTTATAGATAAATGTTTTAAAGCATTTGTACATTAATAGACAATATGATGACAGGCTTACATGACAGCCTGAACAAGAGGAACATAACTGGATAAAGTCACATTCACAACAACAGTGATCATTATCAGTTTGTTTAGATGACTGGTAACACATCCAGCATTTCAAATTTTGCACTAAGGAGCTTCTCAAACAAAATTATGTAAGATACTGCAATATGCGGTTACATTTATGATGTGACTACATACAGCTATATATATATATATTAGGGGTGGGCATAGATTAATTTTTTTAATCTAGATTAATCTAGATTAATTTTGGAATTAATCTAGATTAATCTAGATTAAAATGGCTCATTTGAATTCTGCCGAAGGCATTCAGAATATGTGTGCTACCCAAATAATGATTAAAGTAAGTCTTTGAGAACGGGTTTCTCAAGCCAGGTGGCGCATTAGACCAGGGACTCATCTCCTGTTTCCAAAATGCATCACAAACTGCTTGAGAAAGCTGTTCTACTATGATAATTGGTGATGAAAATAAACTATGTTCAATAAGATGTACTCGTGTTTACTAACTGTTTATTCAGTTAAACATGAATTTTGAACTGTAGGCCTACATAAGAGGTCGTGATGAACTGTTTACAGTTTCCATTGGGAAGCTTCTTAAAATAAATTTTCCTGAAGCAAACCGGCGGCTTCATAGCTGCATCCATGTTAGCACGTCACGTCTGATGTGGTAATTTCACAGTAACGTTAGGCATACACACAGGTTCGAAGCAGAGGGTGACACGGGAGTGAATTCTCAAGTTCACATGAGACCTAAAGCGCATCCTGTTTGCTTAAAAGCGCAACGTTTCGTTGTTATTCTGAGTGCACACAAATAAACGTAGAGTCTTTACAGATTCGAAAGATGTATTAGGCTACTTTTATCTGTATGACCAAAAATGACGGAGATTTTAAGAGCAAGTGAACGCGCTTCCACACAAACACTTCAATAGCGCACATTTCTCTAGGTTAACATCATATTGAGCGGCCATGTAAAGTTGCTACTACATACATCTTTCAGATGAAAAGCCATATTTGAGGTTGATGAATGATGTCCTGCCCGATTGTATTACCACATAGACCAGCCGTTAACAATCTGTCCATCACGGACTGCGAGCCTCTAGTTCGAAGACTCGTTCTCGCCCCCTACAGTGCAATTCGGCTAGGTATACATCCGCGCTAAAATATCAGGGTGAAAGTCATCATAGCTTGCTTAGTATAGACCCAGCTCCCAACCCAACTTTGAGAATAGATTAACGGCGATATTTTTTTTATCGCCGATAAGAGTCTCGCGTTAACGCAGCACGTTAACGCCGATAACGGCCCACCACTAATATATATATATATATATATATATATATAAAAAAAATGAGACAGGCAAAAGAGTGTAATCCACTCCATGATATAATGCTGCAATATATATTTTCCTTTGTCACAGCAATAAAATTAGTTACTTGTCAAAAACTTAATTAAATCATACGTGTAGTAGTAATTTTTCCCATTTTTGCTCAGATGCTCAAAAGCAATAATACAGGTCTGAATTGTAAATAACCTATGACAGGGAAAGTACCCTCAAATTCCATTTGCGTTTAAACATCTTGAGTCACGTTCATCACTGTTTTGTGGTTTGAACCTACAAACTACAACGAAGGTATGGGAACGCCAGCATCACTATGGGAACGCTACTTGAAAATAGCTAGAAGGCCAAGGAAAGAGTTTGCTCAAGCAGATAAAACCTGGAAGCCAGGAGCAATCCTCACATCCAGACTGAAGAACTTGACGAAAGTGCTAGGAGAGGACCATCCTGCCGCAGCACAGACATCTTCCATCGAAGACCCCATAAAAAGCGCCTGAGAAGAAGTCATTGCTCTAGTTGAATGAACATGCACCCCTAGAGGTGAAGTCAAGCCATGCTTGCCACGCTTGCTAAGCCACGCTCTATATAGGTCATAGAGATAGCCTCCACTATCCAATGTGACATTTCTTTGTTTGGTGACAGCAGACCCTTTGTTCTTACAACAAAAATACACAAACAACTGGTCAGATCAACGTCATTCTGCCATGCGGTCGACACAGATCTTCAACGCCCTTACCAGGCAGAGACTCAGAAGTCGCACATCACTATCGGACCCCACATCAGCAGGGGAGAAAGCTTATAAAACCACTAGCTGAAGATTCAAGATTTGTATTTGTCGCATACACAATTATACAGAATATTATCAGCAATGAAATGTAAGTCACGTCCGCTCCATGAACAGTGCAATTATATGGAATACAACACAGGAGAATATACATAAATATAGGTATGGGGAAAAAATGAAGTAGAAAATATAAAGTAAGAATAAAAAATATAAAATAAAATGTGCAATAACATATTGTGCTGGACAGTATACAGTAGACTTAATAAATAATAATATAAGCAGTAATGTGCAAGAAGAATGTGCAAACAGGTTGTACAGGGTATTTACATAGCAGCAATATGAATGGTAGAGAATAATGAATCAAATGTTGATGTTATGAAATTGAGTTTGAGTTTAGGAGCCTGATGGCCTGAGGGAAGAAGCTCCTCCTAAGTCTCTCAGTTTTTGCCATCATGCTACGGAAGTGCATGTTTAAGTCAGTAGTCTAAGTCAGGTCCTCTGAGATGTTTACACCGAGGTACTTGAAGCTGCTCACCCTCTCCACAGGGGTTACACTGATCATAAGAGGAGTGTAGGGCCGCTGCTGTCTCTTGCTGAAGTCCACAATCAACTCTTTAGTTTTTCTCACATTCAGAGAGAGACAGTTGTCCTGGCACCATGATGTAAGTCTCTCTACCTCATCCAAGTATGCGGTCTCATTGGAAATGAGGCCCAGAACCACAGTATCATCAGCAAATTTGATAATAAAAGTGGAGCTGTGAGAGGACACGCAGTTGTGTGTGTAGAGAGAGTAGAGCAGGGGACTCAGGAGACAACGCTGTGGGGCTCCTACATTCAGGGTGATGGAGTTGGAGGTGAACTGGCCTACTTTCACCACTTGAGGTCTGCCGGTGAGGAAGTCTTGAATCCAGTCGCAGAGTGAAGAGTTTAGGCAGAGGTCTGGGAGTTTAAAAGCTAGCTTGATGGGGACTATACTATTGAAAGCTGAGCTATAGTCAATGAATAGCAGCCTTACATTGTTCCAATTGTTGCTGTCGATGTGTGTAAGGGAAGAGTGCAGGACGTGAGAGATGGCATCGTCATAGGCAAACTGAAGAGGGTCCAAAGTAACAGGGATGGAGAAGCAAATGTGGTTCTTTACAAGTCTCTCAAACACCTTAATGACTATTGATGTGAGGGCAACTGGACGATAGTCATTCAGGCAAGATGGTTTATTGTTTTTAGGCACAGGGATGATGACAGATTTTTTAAAGGAGGTGGGAACCACAGAGGTAGCGAGGGACTCATTAAAGATTGAAGTAAACAAACCAGGAAGCTGATCAGTGCAGAAAGTGAAACAGAATACGTTCCTAACAACCTTAGGAATTATTCAGACCTAGTTTGTAGTAAGACTTTAACCAGCCCCAGGGAAAGTCCATTAAAGAAGGGATGAGAGGATAGGGCCACCAAAAGAGTCAAAAGTTTCTGACCCAGACTCCAACGTCTCAAATGGATGGCCCACCAGGCCTTCCAAAATGACAGATAAGTCCAAAGAAGGAATCTGTGGTGGGTGGAAAGGCCTAAGTCTGCATAAAATGGTAAACCAGAGGGTGACATACAACGGAAACAGCTCCCATGGGTAAGTGCTCAGCAGATATGAATGCCACATAAACCTTAAGAGTGGCAGGGGCCACCCTCTTAGAAAAACGACTCTGAAGAAACTCCAGTACCGAGCCTACAGGGCAATGGACTGGGTCCAGATTGCATTGCCCACACCAGTAGGCTAAAAGCTTCCGCTTATGCCAAGTTCACACTGCACGATTTTAGCCTGATTTTTCACTTGCCGACAGGTTTTGATAATGCCCGAAATCAGCGGCAAATCGGTGATCGTTCACGTGTGTGACAATCGAGCAGTGTGAACAAAAGTTATAAAGCGATTAACGGAGGACTTATAGACCATAATATCAGCGTGATCTTGCGTCATTTCCTTATCACTTCTCGTGTGTGTTTGGCTATAGCTTGTGGACCAGACAGAGTTGTCGGCGATTCTTCCTATTGTAAAGTCATGCAGTGTGTAACCTCCTGTTGCCAGTCCTTCGTGCAATGTGAAAACAGCAGCGACTGAATGCTATCCCAGATAGTCGTGCAGTGTGAAAAGAGCAGGGATCCGATGATTCGTGCAGTGTGAACTCGGCATTAAGGGCATACAAGCATCTCGTGGAGTATTTTACCATTGATTTACAATTAAAAAAGTTACAGTGACAGTAATTTATTGGCAGAAGTGCCCTGCTGTGATGCTAAATCCAACTAATATTTTTAATTATTTCACATAAAATGAGAAAACACACTTGTTTTCTGTTCCATTTATTTGTAATTACAAAAATGCATAAAACAACTCAGTCCATTTAAGTCCAAAGGCATACACGAATAAAACCATAGAAAAACACTGATAAACCGATATGTTTGCGTCAACTTCTTTAGAAATATTTCCAGGAAATAATATAATGTGAGGATGTTTGGGCGCTGTCCTGTTTCACTATTACTGTTGCTACTGTTATCCTTTCAGCCAAATTGTGTGAGGTGCAAGAGCATGTCAGGAGAAGTAGAATAATAATGAATAACTTATTTTAATCAGTACATTATAATGAAAACAATACCTTAAAAACTAAAAGCAGGTTGTGATCATTAATGTAAACCAAAGTCCAAGGATCCAGTAAGCGAGATCAGACAGTTGTACAAAACAGCAGTAATGCAGAGAAAACACAGCCAATTTAATCAGAGACTGTAGAGAGAATAGTGACTCACATGCCGATGTCAGTAAATTATCATTTTTATTGTGTATTTGGCTTAAAAGCAAGAATGTTTTATAATGGATGCTGGCTGGTTGAGTTGTTGTGCGGTGGTGAGAGGTTTAGTGGTCTTTGGCATCTCCCTGTGGTCCTGTTTGTTTCGCAGCTTGATTTGTGCTTATTTGTTTTGAAAACGTTCATTTAATTATTTATTGTGGAATAATACATTACATACAATGTAAATTATGAAAATCAAAAAGTACTAGTAATTTAAGTTATATAAAAAAATATATATTATACCGACACTTCTTTTTTTCCTCTTCAAGCACTGGTACCATGTGAATACCTTTGTTAACCCCAGGTAAATTGTGAACAGTGTGAAATTTGAAGCAAACTAACTCAGGATTCCATTTACCTAGGTTTAGAATGACCCAGGCTTAAAGGCGTAGTTCACGCTAAACTGAAAACACTGTCATTGTTTACTCACCCTCAAGTTATTCCAATTCTGTTTAAATTTCTTTCTTCTGAGTTGATGGTCCCTATTGAGTTTCATAGTAATTTTCCATTCTATGTAAGTCAATGGAGACTATAAGGTGCTTGGTTACCCATATCATTTTAACTATATTTCAAGTGTGAAAAGCCCTTGAGTGTTTGCTGTAGCTGTAAAGTTGCTTAATTTCTGCATTAGAGCTAAAGTGCACTAGAGCTAAAGGTGTCATTATTGTGGTTTTGTATACCACAGTTTTCTGCATATTTGTCATGTATACTCAACTTTACACCAACACTTGAATTATTGCTTGAATTCATATTTTATTGGCCTGTTTCTTGGTCCATTAGCACTATATCACATACATTGCCCATTTCAAACTCATAATTACTTAAATTTCACAAAAATCAGCAATATAGATGATTTACTATATGACTCATCCAGCATTTCAAACTTTGTGCAAAACAGCTTCTCAAACAACTTTTCCTGTGAGATACTGCTGCTGCAAGATTGTGATGTCACCACAAGCCGCTATGTAATGAAAAAACTATCACTTTTATTATCACACCCAGGGATGGGCAGTATTTCAAATACATGTACTTTCAAATAATATTTTGTATTTTGTATTTAAATACCATTGAAAAAATCAAATACATAAAATACTTTTTGCCAATCAACCTCTTTATTAGACTGCTGATTTCCTGTATCAAATAGTTCAGACATGCATACAAATACATAATATACTTTTTGCCAATCAACCTCTATTAGACTGCTGATTTCCTGTATAAAATAGTTCAGACATGCCACTTTCCTTCATGTGAGCTGCAGCTGTATGACTCCATCTAGAATTGGGTAAGCAAGTTTTCAGAATTTCAGAAGTCTGATTACAAGCTTGTCACATTCAAGTGCTGTTGGAAAGAAAAGGAATCATCGAGGACGCCATGTTTCCTGGGAAAATATTATTAAAACCAAAATTGTAGATATTTAAGGTATTTCATTTTGAATAAAATGTAGCATCCCATTCGTTGACAACCATATAAACATTCACGGAGCTATCTATATAGTTAGCATGTTGATGATTCTGTATTTTCAGTCCAATACATGCTGTTCCCTGTCGATACTTCACTCATACTGCGTCTTGTCTAAAGACGCTATGGGAAAATGCCATTTTTTCTCCTGAACTAAAGCCTTGTTCAATCACACAGTGAAACTGCATGGCTATTGTTTCGTGCAGTGTGTTAAAAACGAACTAATGGCGATGAAGCCCGCCAGAATGGGTGAGCCATCTGGCTATACTTATCCATTTAGCCATAGGATTCTCAGATTTTTCTCCTTAAGCAATAACACTTCGCTGATCTACGAGCCTTTTCTCGCCGTTGACCAGCCTAAGCTGCCGGATTAAGACCTCTTCAGGCTCGGCTGACTTCCCGCTGACTCGCCGCTCTCAAGCCGCTTCAGCACCTGCAGCAACAGCCATGATCTCATGGTCCCCAGCCGCCAACAGGTGAGTGCTCGGAAAGAGCGTATTTCTCAGTGTGGTTTCAAATACTGCGAACGCAAGTGTGGCTCATGCAGGGAATGTAGGAGGCCCCGCCTCCCCGCTTCTCATGTTTCTCAGCTTCCAGTCACCTCGGAGACAGGAACGGTGAGCTTGCGAGGCTAAATGATCAGGCTTGAGTGATATGCGTGCCGGCATATCCCACGTGCTCACGTTGATCTGCTAGTGCGTGTGGTAGCACGTGAGGATTAGCGCTCCTCATTACATCGAGTGGCTTAATCCTTCTGGGCAGATCGTAGAATGCTGCGCTGGTCGGCCCCGCCTCCCCCGCTCTCATGTTTCTCTTCTCCCAGTCACCTTGGAGAAAGATACGGTAAAATGTTTCACTCTGCACTCAGAGCTTTGATCTGCCAGTGTGTTTACACTAAAGATTAGCGCCTCTTGCAGCACTTTGATCTGCCAGCTCTGCTTTCATTGTGAAAGCATCAGTCTGTCCCTGCCGCGCTCGTGGTTCCCCTTCTTCAATGAAGGTGGAGTTACCTCGGAGAAGAAACAGCAAGCTTGCGGGTTCGACAGCAATGTGTTTGTGGTAAATACTGTTGTGAACACTGGACCTGTTCAAATAGTGCCCACAAAACTGATCACTGTTATGGCGAGGAAAGTAAAACACAAACATTTTCAAAAAGAGAGCACATTCCTCTTATCACGAGCTTCAGGTCCCCGCGAGACGGACTGCCGCTTGAAACGATTCAACCCCTCACCACACAGACCGAGGCCTGGCAGGCCATCTCCGGAGTGTTAGATGGGGTTATGGGGATAATAAAATGAGGTTACACACTGCAATTTGCTCAAAGACCCCTGCGCTTCAGTGCCGTGGTTCCCACCTCTGTTCAGAGCAAAGACACACATGTCCTGTGCTCTGAGATGATGACTTTGCTGGCAAAGGGCGTCATAGAAATGGTCCCTTCAGCCCAGAGCGAGTCCAGCCCCAGGGTTTCTGCAGCCGTTACTTCCTTGTCCACAAAAAGTATGGCGGCCTCCGGCCATACTCGATCTCAGACACCTGAATCGTGCCCTCATGAAGAGGTCATTCAGGATGAACATGCTGAAGCAGATTCTCTCGCAAATTCGCACAGGGGACTGGTTCTTTTCTCTGGACCTGAAAGACGCATACTTTCAATTCAATTCAAGTTTATTTGCATAGCACTTTTTACGATACAATCGTTGCAAAGCAGCTTTACAGGAAATTAAGTTTCCACAATAAATGTATTAAAATATTATATAACTTAATAAAATTTGGTAATTCTGAATATTGTCTGAGGGTTGGCATCCTCTGAGGGGTTGGCATCATCTCTTCTCAAGTATTTGGTCATCTCAGATTATTTAAGGGTTGGATCCAGACTGAAGCTTGTGCAATTCCTAGTTACCAGGTTTAATGTTAATCACTTGGTAGAAACAGAGTAGAAAATAGAGACATAATTAGCGTAGCTGTTGTTCCACCAAGCAAAAATTATTTGTTCAATCCAAGCTAAAGCATAACAATGTGCAGATATCAGATATAATGGCAGTACACGATTATGAGATGCATTATATGAATGCTTGGCTAAAGAGATGTGTCTTTAATCTAGATTTAAACAGAGAGAGTGTGTCTGAACCCCGAACGTTATCAGGAAGGCTATTCCAGAGTTTGGGAGCCAAATATGAAAAAGCTCTACCTCCTTTAGTGGACTTTGTTATCCTAGGTACTACCAAGAGTCCAGAGTTTTGCGACCTTAAGGAGCGGGTTGGATTGTAGCGTGATAGAAGACTAGTTAGGTACGCAGGTGCTAAACCATTTAGGGCCTTATAGGTAAGTAATAATAATTTGTATCTGATACAGAACTTAATAGGAAGCCAGTGCAGGTACTGTATAATTGGGATAATATGATCATATTTGCTTGAACTGGTAAGGACTCTAGCCGCTGCATTTTTTGCTATCTGTAGCTTGTTTATTGAAGATGGAGGACAACCACCTAGCAGTGCATTACAATAGTTCCGTCTAGAGTCTAGCTTTTCTGCATCAGAAACACTTAACATGTTCCGTAGCTTGGCAATGTTTCTAAGATGGAAGAATGCTCTTTTGTTACATGGGAAATATGATTTTCAAAAGACAAGATGCTGTCTAATATAACACCCAGATTTTTGATTGTAGAGGAAGTAACAGGACATCCGTCTAGTTGCAAATTGTAATCCAAGAGATTCTGTGTACTGTTTTTAGGTCCAACAAGTAATATCTCTGTCTTATCTTAATTTAGTAGGAGAAAATTATTGGTCATCCAATCTTTTACATTTTTAACACACTTTGGTAGTTTAGATAATTTAGAAGTTTTGTCTGGTCTTGTTGAGATATATGGTTGAGTATCATCAGCATAACAATGGAAACTAATCCAGTATTTTCTAATAATATTAACAAGGGGCAACATGTATAATGAAAATAGCAGAGGACCTAGGACAGATCCTTGTGGTACTCCATACTTTACTGGTGATAATTGAGATGACTCCCCGTTTAAATAAACAAAGTGGTAGCGATCGGACAGGTAGGATATAAACCATCTTAAAGCCCGCCTTGAATACCCCTATAGTTTTGTAATCGATCTATGATTATGTCATGATCTATAGTGTCGAACGCAGCACTAAGATCAAGTAAAACTAGCAATGAGATGCAGCCTTGGTCTGACGCAAGAAGCAAATCATTTGTAATCTTAACAATTGCAGTTTATGTGCTATGGTGGGGCCTGAAACCTGACTGCAATTCTTCACAGAGATCATATTTTTGCAAGAAGGATCACAATTGAGCAGACAATTTTTTCTAACATTTTAGACATAAACGAAAGATTTTAAATGGGTCTGTAATTTGCCAGTTCACTAGGATCTAGATG
The DNA here is from genome assembly GCA_027564155.1 of Gymnocypris eckloni scoliostomus. Classification (NCBI taxonomy): domain Eukaryota; kingdom Metazoa; phylum Chordata; class Actinopteri; order Cypriniformes; family Cyprinidae; genus Gymnocypris; species Gymnocypris eckloni. Next base: position 23,933,611 of record CM050428.1, read on the forward strand.
TGGTTTCTTAATAAGAGGCTTAATAACCGCCAGCTTGAATGGGTTTGGGATGTGACCTAAAGATAACGATGAGTAAAAATATTGAGAAGCGGTTCTTCTGCTACAGGTGACAACTCTTTCAGTACAGGATCTAATAGGTATGTTGTTGGCTTAGATGCAGTGATAAGTTTATTTAGCTCTTCCTGTCCTATAGTTGTAAAGCACTGCAGTTCTTCTTTGGGTGCGATGAATGAAGCTGAAGTACTAGACGCCATAGAATCTATGAGAGAATTGTATTTATGTTATCTATTTTATCAGTGAAGAAATTCATAAATTCATTACTATTAAACTGTGAAGGAATATTTTGATCGGGTGATGTCTGTTTATTTGTTAATCTAGTCACTGTGATAAATAAAATCATTGGATTGTTTTGGTTATTATCTATGAGTTTGCAGATATGCTCTGTCCTGGCAGCTTTTACAGCATGTCTATAGCTGGACATACTGTTTTTTCAAGCAATTCTAAAGACTTCCAAGTTAGTTTTTCTCTATTTGTGCTCAAGATTACGAGTTTCTTTCTTGAGAGAATGAGTATAACTGTTGTACCATGGCGCAGCATGTTTTTTCTCCAACATTTTTTTAATTTGATGGGGGCAACAGCTTCTAACAAAGAAGACTCACTCAAAACTGGCCTAACCTCCTCCTTTATGCATTGAACAAGTGCAACTAGCAACCTAATTCACATGATGTGCGTATTGCAAAACACCTCTCTCCAAGTCTCTAGCAGAAGTGCCGCTCAGCAAGCTTTTCAATATTAATAAAGTTAATAAAGTATCTATCTATCTATCTATCTATCTATCTATCTATCTATCTATCTATCTATCTATCTATCTATCTATCTATCTATCTATCGATCTATCGATCTATCTATCTATCTATCTGAAAAGGCCACAGCCACCAGGGAATACCGTTTCCATGAAATGGTGTAGATGGTCTGCAACAATGCTTAGGTAGGTGGTACATGTCAAAGTAATGGATTGTCTACATCTACATGGATTGCAGGACCCAAGGTTTCCCAGCAGAACATTGCCCAAAGCATCACACTGCCTCCGCTGGCTTGCCTTCTTCCTATTGTGCATCTTAAGGCCAGGACACACCAAGGCAATTTCAAAGAACTAGCGGTGACAAAAGTCAACGGTGTTGTTGTCTCATGTCAGCAGCGTTGGATCAAAAAGCTGCACTTGAACACACCACACAGACTACAACCGACTGCAAATTAACATTTTGGGTTCTGCACCTCCACGAGAGGAACAAGCTTTAAATTCATCATTTAAAAGGAGAAATGGAAACAAGAATATACACGATATACACGGATATATGAAACAGAGCAGTGCTTGCTTACCAACCAGCTCATGTTATAAAAATATTCGCAATATTGGAATGTTTGGGAAAGATCACAGAGCATTAGAACAGCCGTTTGTCTTCATTTACTTACTTTCGCTCTAATTTTCGGGCACTGACTAGTTCGCTAAACTGAACCTCCAATCAAAGTTCTCAGTCTAGGCGATGGCCCCGATGTTCCCATCTCCAATTTAACATGCTGAATCGGCCCGCCAACATGAGTCCAACGAGTGGAACACACCAAACAAATTAGCCTGACCGTAGCTCGTCTGTTGGATCAGACCACATAGGCCTGCCTTCACTCCCCGCGTGCATCATTGAGCCTTGGCCGCCCATGATGACCATGTCACCGGTTCACCTCTGTTCCTTCCTTGGACCACTTTTGTTAGATACTGACCACTGCAGACTGGGAACACCCCACGAAGCTACAGTTTCAGAGATGATCTGACCCAGTCGTTTAGCCATCACAATTTGGCCCTTATCAAACTCACTCAAATCCTTACACTTGCCTATTTTTCCTGTTTCTATCTCTGAGGACAAAATGTTCATGTGTTGCCTAATATATCCCGCTAAGAGGTGCCATGATAAAGAGATGCCCGATCAGTGTATATATTTATATGCGTGAGAACATTTGCCACCCTCAAGTTAGTTTCATCACTATGGTCTATGGTTTCATGTGTGGTAGACAACAATTAAATGAAGAAGTAAAGACCAGTATTAAATTATCTTTAAACAGGTATGTATCTTGGGTAGGTACATTTCACTATTTGAAGCCCACTCATACATATCTTACAAATTTTGACAACTTGTTGAGGTAAGGAAGAGTTGTTTAGTCTTATGCTTCATTTTGTAATGTACATGTTGACAACTTGTTGAGGTAAGGAAGAGTTGTTTAGTGTCATGCTTCCTTTTTTGAATGTCCTTGCAAGACATGCATGAGAACACTTGCCATTCTCACGCTGGTTTTACCACTGTGGTTCTTTGGAAATATTAGAAATAATTGAAGTAAAGAATGGCATTAACAGGTCTGTTTCCTTCTGTGATTGCGTAATTTGCTTTGGTATTTTTTCTGGGTTATTTTTCTTTTTATGACCACACAGAAAAAAGGAATCCTCAGACTTAATTCAATGCTCTAGCTTGTAGAATTGTTGCAGTGAACGAGAAGATATTAACAGGGTCATTCAGTGTCAAATCAACCAAATTTCTGAAATTTCCCCCACTCAAATTTTTGATTCTGCTAATAATTATTCTGAAGAAAGGTGTATAGTGATGATACCCCAAACAATAAATGTCATGGATTATTATTTACTAAGTAATCCACTATTTTGTAGAGGGGGTCAAAATGGAAATTTTCACTTCAGATTCAGAGCCAAATTAAAAGGGGTAAAACAAAAATGGCTTCAGAAAGATGGCAGCATCACAATGTTATTTTTATGGAGATATTGGTAGATCTGTTAGTAAAATATGTTAACTTTAGCAATCATCATTGCATTATGTGCCAATGGTGACCAATCAAAAATGGGTCACCATTCTCTCTCTACCATTTTCTCCAAAGTTAGCATGCCTGTAACTCTAGAAGTATAAAATATATATTTATGCCCTTTTAGATACTTGGTCTTAAACTTTCCTTAAGGTTCGGTTCCAGAGATATTAGAATTTGAATATGGCTTCAGGAGTAAATTGTTAAAATTTACATATTTTCAGTAGTCAATAACCAAATGTGGGTCAATTTGCAACAAATATGATACTTTTTTATTTTAAATTAAGTTCCTAAATGTAAGTTAGGGAGGAGCGAGACCATCTAATCATTCAATCAATAGCCAGAGTATATAAGCAGCTGCTTTCCTCTCTCTAGTCCCAGCTGTTTCAGCATCCCTCCACCTCCCCAATCTTCACCTCCTTCTCAGGTACCTTGCCCTTCCTAATCACCTTTTATCAAGTCCCTGGGGGGTATATCAGAGCTCGAGCCAAAGCTGCTTCATCGAGCCCCTCATCAGCAGACAGCAAGCCAAATAAGTTTACTTGATTACCTAATGATTATATGGGCAAACGAACTCGTTAATTTGTCACGATTAACAAAAAGGGAACGAAGAGACGAGGATAAATGTAACAAAAACAGTCATTCAATAATCCAATCTCAAAATCCAGGGAACACGACATCGACATTAATACCAGACACTAGACCAGGGGTAGGCAACGTCGGTCCTGGAGTGCCGATGTCCTGCAGAGTTTAGCTCCAACCCTGAAAAAAAAACTCAACTGCCTGTAGCCCTAGTAATTCTGAAGACCTTGATTAGCTTGTTCAGGTGTGTTTGATTCGGGTTGGAGCTAAACTCTACTCTCTGCGCTAGACTCATGGAAACACAGGGCTTAAATAATCAAACTAAACAAGATAATTACACACACAGCTGACAAAATGAGGACAGGAACAGGAACATTCATATATGGGCACATGAGGGAGGAAAACAGGACTGACATAGTGACCATAACTGATGAGAAAAAAAAAGAAAGTTATTTCATCAACAACAAAAAAACAGATATCAAAGGTTTAGTTTACCCAAAAATGAAAATGACGTCATTAATTACTAATCCTAATGTTGTTCCAAACAAAAAGCTAACATTTTTTGTGCACAAAGAAAACCACAATAACAAGTTACCATCTTCCATCATTTTGGAGAGTACCTCAGAACGTAATCAACATAATCAGCGCTGTTTACATTCAGTAGAACAGCACGCATGCTGAACGTAAACAACACTGATTATGTTCTGGGTTACTCTTCCAAAATGGTGGACGAAGAATTAACTTAGGGAGAAGAATTGTTTAATACATTATGTTATTATTATTATGTTTTTTGCGCACAAAATCTATTCTTGTAGCTTCGTAAAATTACGGTTGGACAACTGATGTCACATGGACTATTTTACCGATGTCCTTGCTACGTTTCTGGACCTGGGAACATTGCAGTTGCATTGCTAATTAATGACAGCATTTTTGGGTGAACTAACCCTTTTTCGGTTTTTCACTGTAAAGTATACAGTGACTTGTTACCTTTACAGTTAATTTTCATTTATTAATTTGGCATACCCTTTTTATCCAGGTTTCAGTCAATATCCAGAATAGTAAAAGCTAGGACAGGAAGGGTAAAGGGTAATAAAAGAATGGAAAAAAGTGAAGGCCTGTAATTTTTTTATGAGGAGGTAGTTAGATGCTCATCAACACAGTCTCATCCCAAATCGTCACATATTGAAGCTTGGTCAGGACCATTTTGGCGTCGCTTTTTGACACTCAAGTTACCCCTTTAGCATCACTTTTTGACGTGAAGGGTCCTCCGTTGTTTTAAATAAGAAACCCTTTATCGTCAATATGCCGACGCGATAGTGAGAATTTTACAAATTATTTAGACATTATTGAGCACATAACCCAACCCCTGCCCCTAAAACTACCATCTGTCAATAAAACACAAGATATAGCAGGTAGATACAACTACCGTCATAATTCATTTAAAAAGTAGTAATATTCCAAGTTTTCCGAGGCAAAACGATTCATTTGTGAGAGGAATAGACACGATCGCCAGCTCTGTCCGCCGTAAAAGACTTCCTGTGTGCTGCTGCAGTCGATGCGCGAATTCAAAAAATGCCGCCAGAAGAAGCCTTACATCAATTTTGGCTGTGAAATACCAATGGCTCTTGAGTGTATCGTGATCGATTGCATCATGCTGTTGTTAAAGTCTATTGGCTCTTGTGTGTCTGGTGAGCGATTGCGTCATGCTACAGGACGGGAGTATCTTTTTGAATGAGATGTGAGCGCTTTAACAGAGCGGGATCATTTTGTGTGACTTACCTGTGTGTGTTTTATATTGTTCGGAGGTGGGTAAGGGTGGGGTTAGGTGCTCCAATGAGAGGAAAAATTTATATAATTATTTCTATCTTTTACAAATGCATGCAAACCATTAAATTAAGACAAACAAATGAAAACAATAGAGGACCCTCCACGTCAAAAAGTGATGCTAAAGTGTACCTTGAGCGTCAAAAAGCGACGCCAAAATGGTCCTGAACAAGCTTCAATATGTAACGAGTTGGGAGTGAAACTGGGTTGTGCTCATGGAAGAGATGAGTTTTCAGTTGTTTCTTGAAGTTTGTGAGGGATTTGGCTGTCCGGATGGAGTTTGGTAGGTCATTCCACCAACAGGGTACGGTGAAACCAAACGTCCTGGAGAGTGATTTTGTGCCTCTCAGCAATGCATGAGCTGCCGCATGTTTACCAACCGCAAGCTTCTGGAGGGGAAGTAGACACACAAGAGAGAGCGGAGGTAGGGAGGTGCGGACCCCATAGCTCTTCTATAGGTGACTTGAACTTGATAGTCATGACTGGAAGCCAGTGCAGAGAGATGAGATTCAGTGTAACATGGGCTCTCTTTGGCTCATTGAAAACAAGATGTGCTGCTATATTTTGAATCATTTTCAGAGGTCTGATTACATTGCCCATGTTGGAAGTCCAGCCAGAAGAGCACTGCAATATTACAGCCTATAAATGACAAGGGACTGGACAAGAAGCTGGGTTGCATGCTCTGTTAGGAAGGATCTGATCTTCATGATGCTGTGTTGTGTGAACCTGAATGATCATGCGTTTTTTAAAACATGCTCTTTAAAGGATAGCTGATCATCAAGGATCACCCCACCTCCCTCCCCCACAAGATTTCTGGCTGAAAGTGATGGGATTATCATTGATAAGCCCAGTTGGATGATAAACTGGTGCTGTACTAATGGGGTGGCTGGGAAGATTGGTTGTTGATCGGTTGGTGTAGGTTGAGTTGCAGGTGATGCTCTTTCATCCATGCTGAGATATCAGTCAGGCAGTCTGAGATCCAAGCACGTACCACTGGATCATCTGGTTGAAATGAGAGTTAGAGCTGTGTGTCATAAGCATAGCAATAGCAGGAGAAACAATGTGCCTGAATGATGGGTCCCAGTCATCCAGTGTATATAGAGACCAGGAGGGGTCCAAGAATTAATCCCCGAAAACCCTAGGATACCTCTCCTCCACAAGACACCCTGAAGGATCCACCTGTGAGGTAAGACTCAAGCCAGTGGAGTGCAGTTCCGTTGATGTCCAGCAATGGGAGTTTGGAGAGGGTACAGCAGATATATCTAGCAGAATGAGAACTGAAGATTTGGACTCAGCTCTTGCACTCCTTAGTGATTAAGTGAAGATGAAGACTTATTGAAGACCCTAAATCAGAGTGGCTTGATCTCGAATCCTCACAGTCCAGCTGCCCCTTACAAAACCTATTATTTGTTCATAGCTCAAAGCTAAGCAGAACTCTGTGTAATAGTCCTCTACTGCGTAATACTCTCAAGGCATGGCATGCTATTCGAAGGCTGGAAGGCAGGAGTGACATAACCTACCCTCTTCTGCCAAATTTGAACAATCCAGAGTTCCTGCCAAGTACTACAGGCTCAGGTTTTAAGTTATGGACTGTTCTTGGCAAATGTAGAATGGTAACTTGTTTGAGGAAGGATCTCTAGTGTCTTTCGATAACATGGTTTCAAGATTTAATCTACTTAGTCAGCACTTCTTTGGATTTATGCAAATTAAAGATTCCATATTCAAAAATACTACAATACTACTCTAAATACACTTTTCAGTTATTGAGGAAATCCTTCTGAAGCCTCCTCCATACAAGTTGATTTCCCTTATGTATAAAGCTTTATGCTTTTATGGTACAGTTAGCACATCATATTTAAATAGGACTTGGGAAAGAGAGCTGGGGTGGTTATTTCAGAAGAGGAATAGGAGACAGTCTGGCTTGTCAGTGATCCTGTGGCTCAGTGGTAGAGCATTGTGTTAGCAGCGCAAAAGGTTGTGGGTTCAATTCCCAGGGAACAAGCATACAAACAAAATGTGTTTTATGGTTCATATAGGCTGGTGAATGACATGTTGACATGTACCATGATAATGCCATGTTTGTTTTGTTCTATACTTTTGACAGTGGCATGATCGTATTAGGTCAAGGTCAAGGTTCGTTTATTCGTCACATACTAAATTATACAGGGTATAATCAGAGTGAAATGTAATCAAGTCAGGTCCGCTCAATGGACAGTGCAAAAATAAAATAAAAGTAACACCACACAAGAGCATATATATAAATATAGGTAAAAAATAAAAATAAGAGAAATAAGAGTACAATGTGCAATTGAATAAAAATAACAAGTGCAAAACAAATATGATGTGCAAAACAGTATACTGTGACTTAATAAATAGTACAATGGACAGGGATGTGCAAACGAGTTGAGTCTTGTAAATGTTATGAAACTGGGTTTGTGTTAAGGAGCCTGATGGCCTGAGGGAAGAAGCTCCTTCTCAGTCTCTCAGTTTTTGCCATCATGCTCCTGAAGCGCTAGCCAGATGGCAGTAAGGAGAAGAGACGGTTACCGGGGTGATTCCAGTCCTTGACGATTTTGACAGCTCTGCTTTTGCAGCGTTTGAGGTAGATATCCTGCAGAGAGGGGAGAGCAGACCCTGAGATGCGCTCAGCTAAGCGCACGACTCTCTGCATAGCTTTGCAGTCCTGGATTGAGGAATTACCATACCACACTGAGATGCACTGAGTCAATACACTTTCTATGGCCCCCGAATAGAAAGTTTTCAGGATTGCTGGTGAGACCCTGAATTTCCTCAGCTGTCGCAGATGGTACAGTTTTTGCCTGGCTTTCTTAACCTGAGTCTGGATGTGTGTAGTCCAAGTCAGGTCCTCGGAGATGTTTACACCGTGGTACTTGAAGCTACTCACCCTCTCCACAGGGGTCCCACTGATCATAAGAGGAGTGTAGGGCTGCTGCTGTCTCTTCCTTCAGCTCTTTAGTTTTGCTTAGGTTCAGAGAGAGACAGTTGTCCTGGCACCATGATGTGAGTCTCTCCACCTCATCCAAGTATGCAGCCTCATCATTGTTGTTAATGAGGCCCAGAACCACAGTATCATCAGCAAATTTAATGATAGGAGTGGAGCTGTGAGAGGCCACGCAGTCGTGTGTGTAGAGAGAGTATAGCAGGGGGCTCAGGACACAGCCCTGTGGGGCTCCTACGTTCAGGGTGATGAAGTTGGAGGTGAACTGGCCGACTTTCACCACTTGAGGTCTGCCGGTGAGGAAGTCTTGAATCCAGTCACACAGTGAAGAGGTTAAGCCGAGATCTGAGAGTTTGACAGCTAGCTTGGTGGGGACTATAGTGTTGAAAGCTGAGCTGTAGTCAATGAATAGCAGCCTGACATAGTTGCCATTTTTGCTGTAGATGTGAGTGAGGAGGAGTGCAGTACCTGGGAGATGGCATCATCAGTAGACCTATTTGGCCAAACTGAAGAGGGTCTAAAGTAGCAGGGATGGAGGAGCAAATGTTTTTCTTTAAAAGTCTCTCAAAAACCTTCATGACTGTCGATGTGAGGGCAACTGGACGATAGTCATTCAGGCAAGAGGGTTTACTGTTCTTAGGCACAGGGACGATGATGGATTTTTTAAAGCAGGTGGGAACCACAGAGGTAGCGAGGGACTCATTAAATATGGAAGTAAACAAACCAGCAAGCTGGTCGGCGCAGGACCTTAGGACGCGGCCAGTAATCCCATCAGGTCCGGCTGCTTTCCTGATGTTCACTCTCCTTAGTTCCCTCCGAACCTCATCCTCCGACACGGTGAATACATGTTCGCTGCTCTGTCTGCTGCTTCCTGACACGCTGATCGGCAGAGTCGCGCTGCCGCCATTACATTCAAAGCGGCCATAGAAGGTGTTTAGCTCTTCGGCCAGCAACGGATCTGCTCTCACCACTGCAGAGGAGTTATTTCCAGAGGAACAGATGGTCTTAAGTCCCTGCCACATGCGTCGAGAGTCATTGAGCTGAAAATGTGACTCAATTCTCTCCCTGTATCGAAGTTTAGCGGCTCTAACTGCCCGTCGGAGAGCGTAGCACGATGCTTTGTACTCCCTCATGTTTCCTGACAGCAGACCGGCGTTATATGCGGCAGTGCGGTGGTTAACCGCATCACAGATTGATTTGTTCACCCACGGTTTCTGATTAGAGCCTGAATGCACTGTAAGTCGCTTTGGATAAAAGTGTCTGCTAAATGCAAAATGTAAATAAGCCTCCCTCCATCAAAGGCTGGCATTCAATTATAAGGGAGATTATTCCTCTGGAAATATTGACCTGTATTATTCATTCTACAACAGATGCTTTTAATCGTAAATGGATACCTTACCTTAATTGCATAAATGCTTCTACCTGGGACATGTTGTGGTTTGGTATGACAGTGTTCCTAGAGGTGTATTGACGATTCATGTATTCTCTCCAGTTTTTATTTGTTAATTTTGGTCGGTGATGCAATGCTCTTTTTGTTTTTCATCTTATGTATAATTTTGTTTTTGTATTCATTTTGTTGTATATCAGGCAGTGCGTGTTTATTTCTGTTTTGTATTGTGCTGAAAGTTATTTAAAAAACGCAGTAAAAACAGTAATATTGTGAAATATTATTACAGCTTAAAATAACTATTTTCTATTTGAACATATTACAAAATGTAATTTATACTTGTGATGCAAAGCTGAATTTTCAACATCATTACTCCAGTTTTCTTTGTCACATGACCCTTCAGAAATCATTCTAATATGCTGATTAGCTGCTCAAGAAACATCTCTTATTATTATCAGTGTTGAAAAAAGTTGTGCTGCTTCATCTTTTTGTGGAAACTTAAAGACTTTTTGTGATTCTTTCATGAATAAAAGTTCAAAAGAACAGCATTTATTTGAAATATAAATCTTTTGTAACAAACATCTTTATCCACTTTTAATATAATATCAAATACCTATTATTATTGGTCATTATCTTAAGATATGGGCACTATTAATCTTCTCTAGCACACTCTAGGAGCCCTCTGAATGTGATCATAAAATGTATTTGTAATTAAATCAACATTTTACTATTAATCAGATGTCCCTCACACTAATTCAGTATATAAAAAATGCATATGATTCACTATATTTTATATTTTATAAAATTCACTATATAAAAGTTACATAAAATCTCACACTTCTGCTATACTAAAGCCTGGAATAGATTTTTTTTGTGACAGCAACCTCATAATTTTTGATAAAAGAAATGGGCTAACTTCAGAATTTGAACTAAAATCAGTATTCTTCTGATTGCTCTGAACATTTCAGACTGAGTTCAACAAACATTAAATTATGTTTTAATAAACTTAAAAAAATAATTAATTAAAATGTAGGTGTGACAGGGTTGATACAAGGGTAACAGGGTTAAAGATGGTAACGGGGTTGAAGGGACAAATACAGCTTAGCATATAAATAGTTGTTTTTTAGTCAAATTCACTGTAAGATTTTCTATAAATACTGTATTTCATTATGTGACCAAGAAGGACAACAGATATAAACTGCAATTGAACTGTAATTGAGTTTTATTAACCCAACTGCAGGAAAAACAACAATAACATAGTATACATTAGAAGATTATAAACTGACTGAATAGGCCATCAAAATAAAACATAACTTGTGTGGCATTCAATATCTTGCCCACACCTCTTTCAAGATCTCCACATGGAGAAGCACATTAAGTACACCGCCTCTGGTTTTCCAACAACATACAACACCCCTGTACAGTGCATCCGGAAAGTATTCACAGCGCTTCACTTTTTCCACATTTTGTTATAATAATTATAATTATAATAATTCATTACATTTATATAGCACTTTTCTGGGTACTCAAAGCGCTTTTACGTGGAAGGGGGGAATCTCCTCATCCACCTGGATGATGCGACGGCAGCCATATCATGCCAGAACGTCCACCACACACCAGCTTACTGGTGGAGAGGAGACAGAGTGATGAAGCCAATCAGTGTATGGAGATGATTAGAAGGCCATGATGGTCAGAGGCCAATGGGGATATTTGGCTAGGATGCCGGGGTTACACCCCTACTCCTTTTCGAAGGACATCCTGGGATTTTTAATGACCACAGAATTTAACGTCTCATCCGAAGGACGAGGTTATGTTACAACCTTGTTCCAAAATTGATAAAATTTTCCACAAAATTGTAAAAACAATACCCCATAATGACAATGTGAATTGGCCTTATACCCAACCGCCACCCCTCGCTTCAGGCAGACAGTTCTTGACCATATCAGCAATCCCAGGGGTAGGAGAGTACAGGGAGCCAGCGCCGAAAATTCCGCTTTTAGTTCATAATGACCCGATGCAGTTCTCTCGTCTGAAATTAGCTTTAACAAACTTGCTACCCACTGACGCTTTGGAGATTTTCAAGTATCAGATTCTTGTAGATCACGTGAAACTTGAAGAAGCCTGTCTTATCGCCGACTCCTTTTATCAACTCGCCACAGCCTTACACAGACACTATGGCAGCCTTGACTGAAAAGTATGGCCAGCTGCACCATGTCGCTTTGAAGAGGATCGCTGTGATCGCTGTTAGAAGAGGGGATATAGCTGCCTTTGAGAGGTTCTCCCTGCATGTGCAGTCACTTGTGGGTATGCTACAGACACTGGGGCCAGACGGAAAAGTTCAGCTGAGATGCGGCTCACATGTGGCCAGACTCCTCACCTAGCTTCCGATGGAGATGAGAGCTAACTTCCGACATCAGATGTTCCATCGTCCTGGACATACTCATACGCTGCTTGACCTGGCAGAATGGTTTCGATATGAGTCGTGGTGTCAAGGTTATGACAACCTTACAGACACTCGTGCCCAAGGGCTACCAGGCTACCGAGCTGAGAAGCGTCGCAGTAGACCACCAGCTATGGTACTCCATGGAGTAGAAAGCTGTACGCTGAACCCAGTATCCCGGCCAGAGGGTCAGAGCTCATTTGCACAGAGGTGGAAAGGTAAAGCGAAACCCTACTGTCCATATTGTGAGGACACACAGCACTTTCCTGAATAAGTGTCCACATTTCCAGAAACTCAATAAAGAGGAGATCATAGAGTGGATCAGGTGTAATAGGAGATAATGGAGATGCGGGAGAGCACATCAAGCAGCACAATGTGACCTTAAGAAGCTCTGCGATGTGTGTCAGGGAAAGCATCTGAGAGTTCTTCATGATGCTAACTCATGCCCCAAGGCTGAGCAGCCGAAGTCTGAAAGTTGCCTAGTGAATACCAGTACAGAAGTCCTTTATCTTGACAAACCATCAGACCACCCTCGAGTTCTGCGGAAAGTCATCAGAGTTTTACTGCGTAACAAGGACTGGACACTAAACACATATGTAAACACATATGCAATCCTGGACGATAGTTACGACCGCACTATGCTCCTCCCTAAAGCTGCTGACAAACTGAGCCTGCATAAGCAGCCAGAGTACCTTGCTCTGTGGAGTTCAAGCCCTGAAGGGAACCGCTTTCTCATTCAATATCTCATCCCCAACTAATCCAAAGAGAACATTTCGGATAGTGGAGGCATTCACCTCACAATGCTTGGACTTAGCAGACCATACTTACCCAACCGCCAGTTTGAAAAGGAAGAATAGTCACCTGGCAGGTCTTCCTCTTAAGCCATTTGAACATGTTAAACCGCTTGTGCTGATTGGAGCAGACTACCCTCATCTCCTTACTCCGATCGAACCGGTGAGACATCACATACAAGACTGGGATGGACACTTCAAGGACCTGCACACCTTACTCAGTGGGCCTTGAGTGCCCAGCAGTGTCTCTTCACTAGTATCTCACACCAGATGACGGAGCTGATGCAGAACGTTGAGAAGCTCTGGAAGATGGGCATACTGCCATACCAGACCAGCAAGTCGGTTATGAGATCAAAGCAGGAGAAGGAAGCGCTGGAGCTTCTGGAGACCAAGACGAGGCATGTACAGATTGCAGGCATCCTCAGATATACCACCCCTCTGCTAAGAAAGCGAGATGTTCCCCCGCTCAGAGCTCCCAAGGAAGCTATCCTACCCAGCCTCAGAAGTCTGGAGAGACGCTTGGCCTGGGAACCCCCATGAGCTGAGGAGTACTGTGCAGCGATTTGCAAGTTAGTGGAGACTGGAGCGGTCAAGAAAATTGAAATTGACCCAAGAGAAGCCTTGACCTCAGATGAGTCATGGTACATACCACACCACTTGGTGAGCCATAACGGGAAGAGTCGTTTGGACTTCAACTGCTCCTTTCAATTCCAAGGTCGAAGCCTCAATGAAATCCTTCTTCCTGGATCAACATTGGAGTATCTCTGCTGGGAGTTTTACTGGGCTTCAGGGAACATGCAGTGGCAGTCTGTGGTGACATCAGAGACCGGGCTCTTCTCAGGTTCATCTGGAGAGACATGAAACGTGAGGACTCCCCTGAAGTCTTTGAGTGGCAGGTCCTGCCATTTGCCACAGCGTGTTCACCATGTTGTGCCACATTCTCTCTCCAAATGCATGCAAGAGATCACAGAGGTCCTAAAGAGGGAGTTAGGCATTCAGTGGAGCACTGTTTTTACGTGAATACCCCAGATGAAGCCAAGGAATTGGTGGACCGACTGAGGCAAATGCTGACATCTGGAGGGTTCGAGATTCGCCAGTGGGCTTGCAACATACCTAACATACTCAGGCACCTACCTGCAGAAGCAAGATCTGATAGCCTGGAACGATGGCTTTCACAGGAAGAACCAGGCCTGTTAGAACCGGCCTTCGGCCTCAGCTGGCTCTAGCAGATGGATGCCTTGTGCTACAAGAGCCGAACTTTGGAGTATGGTGAACTTACGATGAGGAATATTTACAAGGTGCTAGCCCGACAATATGATCCCCCTGGGATTTATTGTACCCTACACGACTCGCGCCAAACTGATTGTCCAATGCATTTGGGACAAGCCATGTGACTGGGTACTAGATCCAGAGTAGCGCCCCGTCGGCAGCATTCCATTCCCCTGCCTTGAGCTCTGTGGACGCCCTGACGGCCGCCCAATTAGCAAAGACAACAGAAAGAGAATTAACGTGAAGATAGATCAGACAATCCTTTGGAACGACTCTACAACAGTGTTGACCTGGTTGCAGTCAGAGTCATGCCGCTTTAAATTATTCATGGGTACTCGTGTAGCCGAGATCCAAGAGCTTACAGAAGGAAGTACCTGGTGCTACGTTGACTCTGTACAGAACCCGGCAGACGATGTGACCAGAGGGAAGACACTGGCAGAGTTGGAGGTCAAACCGTTGGAGCCAAGGGCCCTCCTTCCTCTTCAAAGGACCTGCTGAATGGCCATCATAACCTAGAGAGGTAACAGAACTGGATGTCACAGAGTACAAGAAGTCTGTTTTGTGCAGAGTGGTATCAAGAGCAGACCCACCAGAGAAACCTTTGAGCCAATCATATCTTAGCTGGGGAGACATGGTTGAGGCTATAGCACAGGAGGGGCATGGAGCAGCAGACCGAGATAAGGTCCTGACAGCAGCGGACTATCAGCAGGCAGAGATGACGATATTCCAGATAGTCCAGGTGGAATTCTTCCCAGAGAAGATACGGCTTCTTAAAGCAGGGAAAGCAGTTTTTCGAAGTAGTCGTCTTTTTTCTCTGTCCCCCGAACTTGACCCTGGCGAGGGAATCATACAGGTTGGGGGAAGACTTCAGCACGCTGAAGGGTTAGACCCCACATTCAACCACCCTATTGTTTTAGACCCCTTGCATCCAGCGACGAAACGCCTCCTCCTCATCCAGGACTATGATGCTCGTCTCTGTCACCCCGTAGACGGGCCATAGGTAAAAGCAGTCAATACCTGTCGAGTGTTGACTGCTTTGGACCGTTTCAGGTCAAGATAGGATGATGCTCAGAGAAGAGATGGAGTATCATTTTTAAGTGCCTTACCACCCGGGCAGTACATTTAGACCTCATTCACAATATGAACGCGGACTCCTTCTTGATGAGTCTCAGGCGGTTCATCGCTAACCCTAACCCTAACCCTAGGGAACCCAGCTGAACTGTACTCAGACCAGGGTACAAACTTCAAAGCAGGGCAGAAGGAGCTCCTTGAGTCTTTTCACAACATGTCCTCCGATCTCCAGTGCCTTCTTGCCAAGCAGAAGATTGCATTCCGCTTCAACCCCCCTGCAGCTCCTCACTTCGGGGGCACCTGGGAGAGGGAGATCAAGTCTGTCAAGACTGCCTTGTATACCATCATAGGAGTTCAACCGGTCTCCGAGGAGGTCGAGGCTATACTGAATGCTAAACCTCTGGGTTTCACTTCGTCCAGTGTTGCAGACTTGGACGCAGTGACAGCAAATGTCCTCTTGATGGGGTGGCTGGATGGAGCACTACCTTCAGTGGTCTACCCTAAGTGTGAGGGACTTAGCAAACGGAGATGGCGACATGGCCAAGTCATAGCAGATCACTTCTGGGCAAGATTTATCAGGTGTTACCTTCCAACTCTAAAATGTCGACAAAAGTGGCATGGTACTCCAACTGATCTGTCAGTGGATTCAGTAGTGCTGCGGGGCACTCTTGCCAGTTGGTAGGGTGATCAGAGTGCATCAGAGTGCAGATGGTCATGTGAGATCTGCGGAAATTCAAGTCAAAGACAAAGTTTACACCCGGCCAGTTGCCCGACTCATCACTCTCCCAATGATTCCAGAAACAGAGGAGAATGAGAGAGGCCCTCCAGCATCTACAGATCAGTGTGAGCCTTTTGCAGGAGCAAATAGCACGCAATTTGGGGCTGTGCAAAAATAGACATAGGGAATTAGGAGCACTGTAGTGCTGACTATAACAGGGACTTTTATTATGAAAGTACGATGCGCACAAGCAATTGGAAGTAAAGCAATATCAGAGAACGACCGCATATTGCATTATCGGTAGTGGATATCAGTTCGTCAGTTGCGCGAATGCTGAGGTAGACGAATAGCATCGATTCCCAGCCACAGATTGAGTGTATATTGTGCTTTGTGCGTCTTATAAGAGCAAACCACACACACACACCCCAAATACCAGCACAATTAATCTATTACACTCTCATCTGATCAAGATACAGCACAACTAATCTAAAGTCATGATTTTACTCAATCTTTACGATGTTCATGTGCCTCTCATGCCTGCATCTTCAGCAGTCACTGTTTATTTGCTGGCCACAGCTCCTAAGTGCTTAAACTGACTGTTCACTTTCCTGGACTAATTTGATCCCTCTGGATTCAACCTCTAGAGGCCTGATTGACTCTCTGTTGCTGCTTTTATTGTAGCTGGAAGTTCTTGCATATCCAAGTAGACATTGTAAAGGTGCAAGTTGATGATTGGCTCCCCCCTCTGATGTATATTTACCTATTTGTCAGATTAAACCAGTTCAAGTTTATCACTTCCCTCTTTGTCATGTTCTGACCGACACACCTGGTACACTGCAACTCCATTTCAAATCAGCCCTTATTATCCTTCAAGAGTAGTCTTCGCTACAATAACCAAAAAGAGAGTGAGAGAACAACAACATAAATAAAAGACCATAGAAACAGCAGGAACAGTGAAGACAAAACAGTAGCACCAAATATTGACCCAGTCCCCTCCACAGCTCTACGCTGGACATAAGCTGGTAGGCACTTCCCCTCAACTGGGTCACACCAACTGATATGAAAAAGCTCCCGCAATGACATATCTCGCTGCACCCGAACTGCAGGATACAAACTTAAGTTACACACCAACATTACACCTCTCGCATAAGGCATTCCATTCATTCACATACCTGGGCTTAAACAGAGAAAAGAAAAGACCCAGACCACATGACTCCACCAGACAATTTTCACAAACGAAAATGTGAAGTATGGAAGATTAGCTCATTGTTCACTACAACACTGCACACTCTAATTTCAACATGAAGCAATCAAGTTAATCATTAACCAGCCGGTGATGGCCATAGCTAAACCTGTAGTGCGCTCTTCCTATCCTCAAGCAGAGGGAGTTATAGTAACAAATACCATCCCATCAAACAGGCAAATAACTTCTCACAACTTTATCCTTGATCGTGGGAGCCTTTCTGTAGCTCACCATTTGAGGTTCTTGAAAAAAATCTCACGACACGTAAATTTCGAATGACCCCCCAGTTTCGATTAATCATACGTTTGATTTCATGTGACAGTACAATAATCCATCACAAAATATGGTTGTGTCGAGGTGTTCTTCTTGCGTTTCTTTTTAAGATGGTCATCCTGTTGTAGTTGTGTCACTATATTCAAAGCCTGATTCACACTTGATGTTCTTAAGATTATGTTAAAAGTACTTGTGCTGACAAACTGCCTAGGAGCTCCTCAGTGGTGAAACTCCTCCTCCTTCAATCAGTGGTGAACCAGGTGGAACAAATCTTCCAGGCAATCAATCTGGGCGTGCCAGCACCTGGCTCTGCTGTTGTCTTCAGACCGCAGTGAAAGGAGCATTTATAGCACCACAAGACCAAGGAAACTTCATCTTTGTGATCAAGGTGACTGTGCAAGACCAAGCCCTCCACAAAACTGTGAAAGACAGCCGGTTTTTCACCTGTTTACTGCCAACCAAAGAATGGTAAATAAAAGACAAACAACTGATTCCATGGCTGTTTATTGAGTGAAATCCAGTTAAAATCTTCACCTGGAGGGATTGTCCTTTTCAAGTGGGGAATTGCACAAGAAAGAGGTCAAAACTTGACAGTGAAAAACCGCAGCTCAAGACTGGAAAAGGACCATAATAGTGACCACACGTGTCCAGAGAGCCAAGTAAAGACTGTTCCCGCCTGCTGCTCCGATTGAAATGGCTGATTCATTACTGGTGGAGCAGCTAAAGACCGCAAGGACATCAGCGAAGCGTCAGTTTTCCCGTCTGGCCAATAATGTGCTACGAATGCATATAATGATGTCAGAAGAGGAGCTCAGAGACAATTTTAGGAAGCTCACTGCAGAAGCTGGCAAAGTCCTGGAAGCAAACGATGATGTAGAGGGGCAATGCATTGAAGAAAACTCTGATGCAGAGGAGTTGAGCGAGCAGCAGAAGTCTGACTTGGTCAAAACAGCCAATGAGTGTGAGAGAAAACTGCAAGAGCTAAAGGACCTCATACAAAGGACATTGTGGGCCAATTTCGGGGAATATGAACTGACACAAGCAATGACAACAGCAGAGTCGCAAGCAGAAAACGTGGGAGCTGTGGACCCAAGTAAAAACCCAGATGCATATCTCTTCATGATCGGACAACTAGAGAAACTTGTGAAGGCTGCGAAGGAGGTGCATAAACATTGGAAGTGCTGGGCCCCCCCAGCAGAGCAACAACAGTTCCAGAGTCGTATCAAAGACCTTGAAACTATCCTGCCAAATCTCACAATAAGACAAGCAGACTTTACAGGGGCACACGTTAGAGGAGAAACCAGCAGATTGAGTACTACTTCAAACAGTTCTGTGGCCACACCAGCAATTAAATTAAAGCCAGCTGTCCTCCCAAAGTTTTCTGGCATCCGCCGAGAGTTTCACCGGTGGAAAAAAGACTGGGAAGCGCTCCAGATGCAGGGAGAACCTACTGGATCAAGAGAGGTTAAAAAGTTCCAACTTCTCGACAGTGTGGACGAGAAGACAATACGAGACCTCCACCTTACAACTTACACAACTGCTGAGGAGGTTTTCCGGGTCTTGGAGAACCGCTTTGGAAATAAGACAACTATAGCCCTTGAGATAGTAGAAGAGCTCCAAAGACTCCAAGCAGTTAAAGGTAACCAGCCCAGGAGGATTGTTGAGCTCATCCAATCTGTAGAAAAAGCCCTGGTCGATCTGAACGAGCTTGGCAAGACCGGTGCTATAAAGAACCCTCTTGTAACAAAGACAATAGAGAGTAAACTTCCTGATGGCCTGAAGAAGGAATGGCTTCTTCATGTAGCTGGCAAAGGTGATGAAGCTGAAGAAGACAAGAGATTTGACTACCTCCTCAAGTTTCTTCAAGGTCAAGAAGCCATCTATGAGAAGCTGGACCAACTGAGAGAGGAGGAACCAAAACCAAAATCTGAACCTCGGCAAGCTCGAACCAGAACCTCCACCCAACTAAGCGACCAGGCTCAAGGATGTGTTGTCTGCGGAGACTGCAAGCATAAGAAAAGGCTATATTTCTGCCAAAAGTTTCACGCTTAAGATGTCAGAGAAAAGAGATGCTGTCAGGAAGCTGGGAGCCTGCAAAAATGCCTGGAGATTCACAATGAAGGTGACTACTGTAAATCAGAGTTTCTGTGCAGGAGGCCAGACTGCATAGAACAGCGTGCTGCAGAACATCACTATTACCTCTGCCCGAGCTGGTACATCTAAAGGGAATGTCGTCCAGAGGTCCAACAACAGCAAAGTGGGAGGTAACACAACAGAGGCGTTACACCCAAGCCCAAGAAGAGTTCATTAAAAGCCTCTCACCTGAACTTGCAGAGAAGTGTTGCAATGCCTTTTGCAACACTATAGCCAGAACCTCTCTTGTGTCCAACCAACCCAGTCTTCTAGCAGAGAATGGAATAGTGGAGTGGCCAGTCATCATGATGCTCTTGGAGGTCACGGCCAATGCAGGACAAAAAGTTGGGACTTTGATCGACCTGGCATCGGATACAAACTATATAACTCATGATGCAGCTGATCGTTTGAACTTAGAAGTGAAGCCATAACCCTTGTTGTCCACGGTGTGGGAGGAATGAAAGTTCAAGTCACCACAAAACGGTACCTCCTAAAGATCCGGGTCCGCACAGAGCAAGGCAATGTCAGATCCCACCAACTCCTCTGCTATGGTTTGGACAGCATTGCAGAGATTCACAAACATGTGACAGCCAAAAGACTCCAAAATTCTTTCCAGATGTCCCCAAAATGAACTTGTTAGACCAAGACAGATACAGCTTTTGATAAGCCATAAGGAAGGGCGACTGGTCCCACAGAAAATACGTTGGGGACCTTGTACTATGGGATGGGCCATTGGGAAAGACAATTGCAGGGACACACCCTGGTCTGTTTGAAGAAGCTACAGTTACAGCACACCAGTCCAGAGCGCACTTCGCCAGATCCATGAGAACAGCAGCATTGATGTATGAAGAACATATCTGCGCCAAACCTACCATCAAGTCTTCTTATTCTACTATTTCCAGTCGGGATTTTATTGAGTGGTGGAGATGGGATAGCATTGGCGCCCCCTGCACCCCAAAATGTGGAGGATGTCGCTGCGGCAGTTGTCAACTTGGTGGCAAAGAAATGACTCTGGCTGAACAAAGGGAGCTGGAAGTTGTTAAGGGTGGCCTGACTTATGTTGGTGCTGATGACCACAGTGATAGTCCACACTGGCATGCAAGATATCCATGGCTTATTGATCCATCTACATTGCCAAACAACATAAAAGCAGTGGAGGCAACCTTTCTCAGAACAGAGAGACAGCTCGCTAAAGAACTGCAGTGGAAAAAAGCCTATGGTGCTCAAGTCCACGAAAGCGGTTGACCGCGGGCTGCAAGAAAGCTGACCAAAGAGAATCTAACCAACTGGAATGGACCTGTCTGGTATATTAGTCATCTTATCGCACCCAACCCCCACTCTGTTACAACTCCGGTAAGACTTGTCTGGAACAGCAGTCAGAAGTACAAAGGCCAAAGTCTCAATGACCTTCTGATGAAAGGCCCTGGCGTGCTCAATTCGATTCGAGCTGTCCTCAAGTTCCGCCAAAGGCTCCTCGCCGCTCTAGGAGACGTCAGAAAAATGTACAATTCTGTATGGCTCGAGGAGAGGGAAGTCCATCTACACCGGTTCTTGTGGCGGGATTCAGAGGGCGATGAGTTGGAACAATACGCCATAACCAGAGTGAATATCGGGGACAAGCCAGCAGGGTGCATAGCACAACTGGCCATGAGGGAGACGGCTAACCTGCCTCAATTCAGCCACCTCACAGATGAATGCCAAGTATTACATGAGCACAGCTACGTCGATGACATCTTGACATCCCACAACTGCCGTGAAAAACTCGAAGTCATCACAAAGAATGTGGAGCTGATTCTAAAAGCAGGAGGGTTTGCACTGAAGCCTTGGGTCTTCTCAGGCCAAAGTAAAGGAGAAAGAGAAAAGGCATCACCAAATATTGTTGTCCTGCCAAACCAGCTTAAGGAGGAAGACAACAAGGCGCTCGGTCTCGGCTACATTGTTGATGAAGACATGTTGCATGTCATGGTGAGGGTCAACTTCTCCAGGCGGAAGAAAAAGATGAGACTTGGGCAAGACTTACTGCTAGAAGAAGTAGGAGCACAGACACCAGACCCGCTGACAAGACGTGAACTGCTGAGTCAAGTTGCTGGTTTGTACGACCCAGTTGGCCTGACAACGCCATCAAAGCAGAAAGGGGCTATCTTGGTCCGAAGGGCATTCCAAGAGGCAAAACCAAAATGCAGTATGGTCAAGGACACATGGGACCTTCCCCTGTCGGATGAGCTCCGCAAAGATGCAATTGGAATTTTTGAGGAGTACGTCCAGCTAAGCAAAGTAATGTTCCCAAGAGCTCTCACTCCACCAAAGGCAACAACTGAACCAGTCGCTGTCACTTTTCAGATGGCAGTGAAAGCTCCTATGGTGCTGTCCTCTACCTGCGGTGGAACTGCAACAAACAATTAACAATTCGACTAGTGGAGTCAAAAGCAAAGATGACACCACTAGACCAGAAGGGGGATGCAGTCAAAGCAGAACTTTGCGGTGCAGTCTTTGCAAGCCGCTTAAAAAAGTACTTTGAACAGCATACCCAGATCCAGATAAAAGGTGGTACCATTTGTTAGACAGTCAGACTGTTCTTGGAGCTATCCAGCGTGAAAGCTATGGATTTCAGACTTTCTTCGCTAATAGAATTGGAGAGATCCAAGAGAGCACACGGCTACAGGACTGGTGGTGGATCCCTGGACCACTCAACATAGCCGACATTATCACTCGAGGAGCTGGGCCAAAGGAACTTGATGCCCATTCAGAGTGGCAGCAAGGGCCAGAGTTTCTGTATCTTCCAGAGAGCAAGTGGCCAATTATGTCGTCAAAAGATGTGTCTGTGACAGCTCGAGAAAGCATTAACAATATGCAAAAGAAGTCATTTGGGGCAGCACTCACCAGAGCCCAAGCGAAAATAAGTCTTCCAAGTCTTGTGGGACGACTTCCTGCTGGTGCAGCTGTCCTAAACTTGGTGGATGAGGCGCTTTAGTAGCCTAAAGTGTCTAATCAAGACTGTTGCTTTTATCTGGAGAGCCGCCAAAAGTTTACATCTGCAACAAAGTCCATCGAGACCTCAAAGTGGGAGGCGATTCCCACAAAGGAGTTATCACCGCCACAGAACGTCGAGAGGCAATATGAGACATTTATCTTGCTGCTCAAAGGGGTGACGTTCCCAGCTACCACTACGGACCGCTTGGTTGTGTACAAAGAGCCAGAATCTGGGTTATTAGTCTGCGGTGGGAGAATCCATGGCTTTAGGGAGGATGGCGCTGCAGTTCCCCTTCTGCCTTTCAATGCATGGGTCTCTACTTTATTGGCAAGGAGGCGCTGATGAGGGTCATGAAGGTGTGGCTGCAACCCTGCTGAAAATGAGGAGGAAAGCCTGGGTCATCCAAGGGAGGAAAATTGCCCAAAAAGTAGTGGAGAACTGCCTTTTCTGCAGAAAGTCAAGAGCAAGAAGGTGCAAACAGGTAATGGCTGACCTACCTCCCGAAAGAGCCACACCTGCAGCTCCGTTCGAGTTCACTACAGTTGACCTCTTCGGACCGTACATTGTCAAAGACGACATCAAGAAACGGGTCTCAATGAAAGTGTGGGGTGTCGTCTTCAGCTGTATGGCCAGCAGGGCAATTCATGCAGACCTGGTCAACACAATGTCGACAGAGAGCTTCTTGATGGCTTACCAACGCTTTACTGCAATTAGAGGGCACCCAAGAAAGATCTGGTCCGACCCGGGGACAAACTTCATCGGTGCCAAACCTGTCCTAAGAGACCTGTACCAGTTCCTGGATGCTCAGAATAGAACTTCAATAGAAGAGATGTCGGCTCAAAAAGGTACCAAATGGGAGTGGACAATTCACCCTGCTGACTCACCTCACCGCAATGGGGCTGCTGAAGCCGCTGTTCGCATTCTCAAGAAGGCACTGCAGAGCCTGGGCAACAACACTGGCCTTAGCTACAGCGAGCTTCAGACAACACTACAACTTGCTGCAAACCCTTGCCAACGAATGCCCAATAGATGCCAGGGTGCAGAGCCATGAAGAAAGCGTGCAGTATGTGTCACCCAACACACTTCTCCTGGGCCGAGCCTCTCCAAGCGGTGAGATCAGAACATTTGACTTTGTGAACTACCCTTACAAGAGACTCAGAGATGCAGAACCAGGTTAACAAGTTCTGGAGGTCTTGGAGCCAGCTTGCCGGCCCAAACTTATTTCTGAGAAGTAAATGGCACACTTCATGTCGCAACGTTGCTGTCGGAGATATTGTCTGGTTGTGTGATCAAAATGCAGTGAGGGGCCAATTCAAGCTAGGACGGGTGGTGAGCGTCAATCCAGATGCTAAGGGCATTGTTCGAGACGTGAACGTCAAAGTGGTCCAAAGCTCCTGTCTTCCTGTTACAAAACCTGCACTAAACCGGCCATCGGCCAAAGTCCTGAAAGAAGCTATGCAAACCACAGTCCTGCACAGAGATGTTCGACGCCTGGTTGTCTTGCTACCAGTTGAGGATCAAACTCGGAGCTGACCGGCAGTATGTAGGTGCTGATTTGCAATCTTTCCATCGGTTCCGTGGGAAGATTGAGTGGGTGTGCTGACAAACTGCCTAGGAGCTCCTCAGTGGTGAAACTCCTCCTCCTTCAATCAGTGGTGAACCAGGTGGAACAAATCTACCAGGTGGAACAAATCTTCCAGGCAATCAATCTGGGCGTGCCAGCACCTGGCTCTGCTGTTGTCTTCAGACCGCAGTGAAAGGAGCATTTATAGCACCACAAGACCAAGGAAACTTCATCTTTGTGATCAAGGTGACTGTGCAAGACCAAGCCCTCCACAAAACTGTGAAAGACAGCCGGTTTTTCACCTGTTTACTGCCAACCAAAGAATGGTAAATAAAAGACAAACAACTGATTCCATGGCTGTTTATTGAGTGAAATCCAGTTAAAATCTTCACCTGGAGGGATTGTCCTTTTCAAGTGGGGAATTGCGCAAGAAAGAGGTCAAAACTTGACAGTACTAAAGAATATTTTTTTGCATATTAAGTTCAAAATTAGTGCATGAAAATAGAGCACTATAAGTACATTATGGAAGTACAAATTGTTATCTTGGGCAAGACATCTGTAGTTTGTGGTTGGAAAGAAACGCTCACTTGTGGTTGATGCAGAGCTCTATAAAAGAGCTCCACATGCTTCTGAGGAGCACATTTGAACATCAATTTTGAAAGCTTCATCTTCACACTAGAAATCATCTGCTAAGATGCTCCGCAACATCTTTCTTGTGCTCTTGCTCATATATGCAGGTAAAATAATCACGAATTCCATTCTAAAATGACTTCTATTTTGTGTTAGGTATAAATATTTGTTTTATGCTTGAATCATTTGTTTTAACCTTAATTATTGTCCATTTATTTGTAGTCAATGCAGCTCATTGGGAGATCCGTGAGGTGGACTCTGCTGAGGACCAAGATGAAGAGATATCTGTAAGCATCTCCTGATTACAACAGTTTGTTAATTAAGTGTATACTTTAAAATAATGAACGATCCACATATCTGTTTAACTAGAAGGGAAACTTTTCACTCATTTGTTTGTGATTAACAGGTGATCAATGACTAATTAAGCAGCATAGTTTATTGCATTGTCTGTTTGAGTGCAGAGAGATTTGGAGATTGGCTTCTGCTGTATTCTTATCTGCTTTATTGTTATATGATTCATGTTTGCTTCATATGGCAATGTTTTTCAGGCTGACGGCATGCCGAAACAGCAGTCATTTAAAGAGTGCATAATATGCAAACTCATCATGACAGCGGTGAAAAAAGTGCTTTCCTCTAAACCAACAGTGGTGGGTATCATGAATGATTAATACTAAATTATTGAACTGACCATCTCGCAACAACTTACTAAATCCATAATTTACCCCAGGATGAAATCAAAGCCAAGCTGAACAAGGGCTGTGATGTATTGAGGAACAATCCATGCAAGAAATTTGTTGCGAAGTATATGAACACGCTCGTCAAAGAGCTGATGACGCACGACTCGCCAAAAGCCATCTGTACTAAAATTCTTGTCTGCGACTAGGTACACAGAAATACCCGTGCCAAAAGTTTGCAATTGCGTCTCTTTTCCCCACAGTGATATGGTTAAATGAGGAGAATAAAAAAAAATCTGATTGTTTGTTTGTTTTGTTTATTGCAGGTCAACACCATAAAGGAGTTCATTTTTGTACATGATCAAGCTCATGGCAATTTCTGAATGAGAATAAATGATTACTTTGAAAGCATTACAGCAGGGTTCCTCAAAGCTTGTCCTGGAGGGCCAGTACACTGCAGAGTTTAGATCCAACCCTGATCAAACACACCTACCGGTGATTTCCTAAAGATCCTGAAGATGTGATTAGCATGCACAGGTGTTTTTGAACAGGGTAGAGCTAAACTCTTTAAGAAAGTGGATCTTCTTGGCCAGATTTGGGGATCCCTGCATTACAGTGAAAACAAAATAAAATATATGACTAAAGCAATCAATTATCTGTGTTTTCTTTTCTTTGTATTGTTTTCTAATATAAAATGGTATTCAAATATTCAGAGACAATATTCTCAACAACAGGTCAACAGCAAAAATATAATAAAATAATCATCATCATTTTTACCAGATCCGTTTCATACTTGTGCATTGTTTTGTCAGTGAGGTCTAAATAAAACCTAATTTTCTTTCTAACAAGCGCATGTTTCCAACAACTGCATTGCAAAGAAATTAAACAGAAATTAAACGGAAAAGTATATGTTTACATAATCAGTCAACTATTTTGCTTGCAAAATAAATATTAATTCAGTCCTCTGTGATTATGACAGATGTGCGTGAGGTTTGGATAGCTGCAGATCAATGAAGGGCTCTTGTGGCTAATCACAAGACTTCTGCCATATCTAGGACAGAACACACCATTTAAATACCAGATTTGATGATGCCATTTCTGAATGACATCTTACAGAGCTTGATTTGTACGACTATGCTGAGAGAAAAATATAATTTCACTCTTTTATGTGCCCCTATAAAATCAGGCACTTCTAAAACATCTACTATAACATAACGCGATATTTGAGATTTAAAGGTTGCTTTCAAGAAAAAAATCAGTCACTTATAATAGTCATACACTACTGTTCGAACTTCAAAAAATATGAAATATTCTTGAGTAGTAAATCAGCATATTAATATGATTTCTGAAGGATCATGTGACGCTGAAAACTGCAGTAATGATGCTGAAAATTCAGCTTTGATCAATAAATTACATTTTAAAATATATTAAAATAGAAAACATTTATTTCAAATTATAATAACTATTCGTGTTTATATCTTTCTTTATTTCTTTTCTTTATTTATAAAGCACATTTTAAAACAACCAAAATGTTGACCAAAGTGCTGTACAGGAAATTGAAAACAAAATATCAATCAAAATATAGACAATATACAAAAAAATCAGCACAATAAAAAAATATTTTTAACCCATCATGCATTTTTCAAATAAATAAGATTTAAGTATAGATTTAGTCAGTTGATAGATTTAGTTCATATTGTATTATTAATCAAATAAATGCAGCCTTGGTGAGCATAAGTGACTTCTTTATAAAATATTACCACCCCTAGACTTTTCAACAGTGGTGTACATGCCTAAATTTCAATGAATGTCAATAGAGGAAGATGCTCTTTCCCACCAAAAGGTGTAGTTTACAACTACAACCAGCAGGGGTCAAACAGCCATGCTAACCAGCCCAAACTTGACCAGTGTGATCCTGAAAATTAAACAACCCTATAAATTGCTATCTGGGCACTGAACTGGGAATTTTTAATGTTGAAAAGGTTTTTTTCCCCAGATACCAGGTAAGGCTGACTAAGTACCCGATATAAAACAATGCAACCACACCCGACCCCTACTGACTTTCAGGAGAAAAACTAAGCAAACCTATGTATGACTGATTACCTATAAGTATTTTCAATTTCAAAAACAAAACTTAATGAAAACATCTTTGAGACCAAGGGGACCCCCTGGTGATTCGGGGGCCCTACGCAGCTTGCATATTCTGCATATAGCATATTCCCCACTGCATTCAAGCAGGCTCGGGTAACCCCACTGCTCAAAAAACCTACATTATACACTTCTCTTTTAGAAAACTACAGACCTGTCTCTCAACTTCCATTCATTGCCAAAACACTCGAACGAGTTGTCTTCAACCAGGTCTCATTGTTTCTTTTCACAGAACAACAAACTGGACGCTAAACAGTCAGGTTTCAGGAGTGGCCATTCAACTGAGACTGCGCTACTATCGGTCACTGAAGCCCTGCGAATTGCAAAAGCCTATTCCAAATCATCAGTCCTCATTCTGCTGGATCTGTCTGCCGCTTTTGACACTGTCAATCATCAGATCCTCCTGTCCACCCTCTCATCACTGGATATCACTGGGATTCCACTTCGCCGGTTTGAATCCTATCTCACTGGTCGGTCTTTCAGGGTGGCCTGGGGAGGGGAGGTATCCAAAGCACATCAATTGGTCACTGGGGTTCCCCAGGGATCGGTTCTTGGACCCCTCCTCTTCTCCACATACACTACATCACTGGCTCCCATCATACAGGCACATGGCTTCTCCTACCATTTCTATGCTGATGACACACAGCTCTATCTCTCATTTCGACCAGATAATCCAACGGTAGCTGCACGGATCTCAGGCTGCCTGGCGGACATCTCGGCATGGATGAAAGAACACCATCTACAGCTCAACCTGGCAAAGACTGAGCTTCTTGTCTTCCCTGCAACTCCAACTCTACAGCATGATTTCACGATTCAGTTAGGTTCATCAACAATTACCCCATCAGCTTCGGTTAGAAATCTTGGTGTAATCTTCGATGACCAGCTGACCTTCAAAGAGCACATTGCAAAGACTGCTCGATCTTGCAGGTTTGCACTACACAACATCAGAAAGATCAGGCCCTTTCTGACAGAGCATGCTGCACATCTTCTTGTCCAGGCCCTTGTCATTTCTAGACTGGACTACTGCAATGCTCTTCTAGCTGGACTTCCATCAAACACAATCAAACCTCTACAAATGATTCAGAATGCAGCGGCACGACTGGTCTTCAACGAGCCCAAAAGAGTCCATGTTACACCTCTCTTTGTCTCCTTGCACTGGCTACCAGTTGCAGCTCGCATCCAGTTCAAGACACTGATGCTTGCATATAGAACAACCACAGGCTCAGCACCCACCTACTTCCACTCACTATTACGAATCTACATCCTCTCCATAAGTCTGAGATCTGCTAGTGAGCGACGCCTCGTGGTACCATCACAGAGAGGCTCAAAATCACTCTCCAGAACATTCTCTTTCACCGTTCCTGGCCGGTGGAATGATCTTCCCACCCCCATCCGGACTGCTGGATCCCTGTCAATTTTCAAGCAACAACTGAAAACTCATCTCTTTCAACTCTACTTGACTACTTGAAAAAAATAAAAAATAAAAATCTTTCACTTTTTCAAAATCTTCATCTTTCTCTTTATCTTTCTCTCCTTCCCTTGCTAGCATGTAATTATTTGAACAATGCCTGAGACTTGGTGTTATTGGCACTTCCTCTGTATATTTGCCTTTTCAAGATTAATCGCTTTATGTTCTCCCAATTGTAAGTCGCTTTGGATAAAAGCGTCTGCTAAATGACTAAATGTAAATGTATATAGGGAGGATCGGCTCTGACCACAACACAACTCAGAATAGACAACTCGGAAAATAAAATACTGATATGACCACAGCTACTAAAATAACTTACAGGTGCAATGGAAATAAGTATAGATTTAAACCAAATGCTGTACCATTAATTTTACCCCACAAGGAGTCAAAACGCCCCGGATCTCGAGGGAAATCCGCGCTGAGAAACTCCTCTAGCGGCCACACGTCATGATTAGCATCGTCATGTTTACATCCTAACAGATGACATCTAGTGTTTCTTGTCTCAGCCGTTTGTAAGCTCTTTCAGTAGCTGTGGTCTATTAAAAGACTCAAAGACATCAGGACTAAAGTGGATAGAAAAAAGAAGTGGATCTTTAGGAATTTTTATTTGTCATCTTCCCATTCCTTTCTCCTCTTCTTATCGCTAGGAAAACAGTGAAGTCTTATATTGCTTCTCTTGTTGCCCTTCGACTGAAAATTACAACCAAAAGCCTCACTATGTGGTGTCGTATCAGTATTTTAGTTGCTGAGATGTGTATTCCAAGATGTGTTGCAGTAAAGAGCACCAGTAGCTCACCAAGCAGCAGTGTTGCCAACAAATTTCCAGAGAAAGTTGCTAAGGAAGATCAATTTGTAGCTAAAGGTTGCTAACTTTTGCTAACAGGCCCTGACTCCATATCATCTGCAACTTTGAAATGATGTGTGTTCATCCTTGCCCCAGTTATCACTGATATATTCAACTGGTCGTTAAGAGTGTGCAGAGTTCCAGCATGTTTTAAAGCAGCTGTTATATTCCAGTGCCAAAAAAGTCAAATATCAGTTGATTAGATGACTATAGGCCAGTGGCCCTAACTTCAGTTGCTATGAAAATCTTTGAGCGATTGGTGCTTGGGTATCTAATTTCTAAAATCTCTTTGGATTCTCACCAATTCGCCTATAAGACTAATAGGTCGTTTGATGATGCTGTGGCTCTATGTCTCCATTCAATTTTGCTACACCTTGAATCTCCCAACACTTATGTCAGAGTCCTTTTTTGTGGACTATAAATCTGCATTTAATACAATTATTCCAGTAATTTTTTTTTATAAGGTAAAGCAATTGGGGATTCAACACTCCCTTGCTCTTTGGATATTTTGCAGAACAGAACACAAGTAGTTAAAATCAATAATACATTTTCAAGTCTTAAGACAATCAGTGTGGGGCCCCACAAGGATGTGTACTGTCTCCATTATTGTACTCTGTATACACACTAATGATTGTGTTTCACATTGTAAATCAGTGCAAATTATTAAGTTTGCAGATGACACTACATTGATTAGTCTAATAACAAATCGGACTATAGAAGGGAGGTGTCTACACTGTTTGAATAGAGTTGTACTCAATTATATGAAGTTGAATGTCCTAAAAACAAAGGAAATGGTGTTTTATTTCCAACGGAGGAAAAATTCTGTCTCGCCATTGACTATTAAAGGTCAGGACATTGACAATGTACAATGTTTTAAGTTTCTCGGGACTACCATCTCTGCAACATTAAAGTGGGATGACAACCTAAGAGGCATTGTGAAAAAATCCCATCAAAGGCTTTTTTTCTTAAAACAGCTTAAAAAGTTTGGTGTATCTAAAGTCGATATGCTCAATTTTTATAGAGCTGTTATTGAAAGCGTGCTGACTTTCTCATGTACAGTATGGTTTGGTAGCTCCACAGTACAGCAGAGAAGTCGGATTTGTAATATCATTCGGGCTGCTTCAAAAATTATTGGCTGTGATCTTCCTACTATCGATGAGATCTATGTCTCACGTTTGCAGAAAAAAGGTTTAACAATCCTGAAAGACCCCTTACTTCCAGCCAGACACCTCTTTACGCCTCTTTCTCCATGCAGACGCCTTAGAACAATTAAAACTAAGTCTACACGTTTTCTGAACAGTACTTATTGTAGGATTGTCCATGCTCTTAACTCTGGTATTTATGCATCTGCATTTCACTCCTTATAATTGATAGGACATATATGTATAGTTGGATTTATGTATGTGTATGTCCTTATGTATGTATTTAATGTATGTTATCATTGTTGATGAGCTCACCAAGCAAATTCCAAACAACTATGGTGTTTGGCAATAAATAAATAAATAAATCAATTACGTTGTGTTGTCCTTGCATCATTGCATAATCACTACGCAAAATTGTGTCACAACATCAAATCTCATCAAAAACTATATATTACACTGCAAAAATAATATTTTTTTCCTTAGTATTTTTGTCTTGTTTTTATTATAAATATCTACAAATTATGGAATTAAGATGCGTTTACTTGACAAGTAAAATTACTTGAATGTTTTTCTGAAAATATTATCCCAATTTTGTTAGTTTTTGCTTAAAACAAGCTAAATATCTGCCAATGGTGTAAGAAAAAATTATATTGTTTAGCCTTTGAATTAAGATTATTTTTCTTACCCCATTGGGAAATATTTTTACTTGTTTTAAGCAAAAACTAACAAAATTGGGATAATATTTTCAGAAAACAAGACAAAAATACTTGCCAAGTAAATGCATCCTGATTCAAGAACTTTTAGATATTTATTCTAGAAAACGAGACAAAAATACTAAGAAACAAAAAAAAATTGCAGCGTATTATGTAAATTTAGATTACAGTTTACATTTATTAAATTTAGATATTTTTGTTTATAAAATAATATGCATAATATAATATTAAAACATAACTGTATTTTTTAATTCATTGAATTATTGAACACTAACACATTTTTTAATAATACGTTTTTTTAATAGCTACTAAACTAGTACTACTACACATTCTGAACAATTATGCTTTAAGCTGTGTATTAGTAGTTAATTAATATGCTACACTCTTAGAAAAGTCTGTAGAAATAGGGTACAATCTACTACGTTAATATGAAATAATTTTCCATATTGTTTTTTTACCTGCATTTTAAAATTACGAATTGGTTTTCAGGTTACAAGTTGATGGATAATGTCCTGGAAAACTACTAGTATCTTTTACAATTATCTTACAGAGTATGAACTGATCAACAATCGCAGGTGCAAGCTACTAACAAAGTGTATCATAAATGAACAATTATTAAATTGAACAATTGCAAATAGCAGCTAAATGAATTCACGTGATGTGTGTACTGCAAGGCGTCTTTGGTTTTCTCTTTTTGTGTAATTTGGATGGAAAATGTGTGCCTTTTTATTGTCAGTCACTTAATCAAAAGTTGCCAAATAAATAAATAAAATTGCTAAATTTGTTGCTAGGTGCTTTTGGAAGAAAAAGTTGCTAGGGTAGTCTGAAAAGTTGCGAAATTTAGCAACAAAATTGCTAAGTTGGCCAGATAGGATTGACGATTTCCAGCCCAAAAGCTCACAAAAACCCGCCCAAAAAACGCCCAAAATTTTGACTTTCAAAATAGTGTGATAGAATGCAAATCAAGGTTGATAAGAGCCCTTTTTAACCAATTAAAACTAAATAAAGGGTCCACAGACGTTCACACAGGAGCTGTTGTCCTGCACCTCACACAGCCGAGACACACGCCGGTTCTCCTCTGAAACACACATGGTATGAAACAAGCATGTTTAGTGATACAGATCCCAGACTAGAAACACACAACACTCACCCACTCCCAGACTCTGACAGGCTTTCCTGTAGCGCTCAGGGAGAGGAGGAAGATCCCATGAACACACCCCAGCAACAACCTGCAATAAGTAGATTGACAAAAAGAAAGGTTTGCAATGGAAAACAACTCAAACTTTCACCCTGTTCACCACTCAAGGATACTGTATGGCTTCAGAAGACTACCATAATATAGCACATCAGACTACTTTAATGGATTTTCTTTTCTTTTTGGAGCTTGAAACACTTTTGTTTAAAAGTTAAAAAAGCAGCCTGGGCTATATTGTTAATAACATGGAACAGTTAAAATAAATAAAATAAAAAATACAGAGAACCAGAAATTTCACACTTCAAACACCTCCAATAATATTTATAGTATATTACTGTTTTGAGTCATTTGTTTTTAATATGTTGGTGATATTGCACTGATGCCATACTAAACCACACGTTATTATGACTAATATTATCTTTTGGTTTGTATGTCAAGTTTCATATTATTGAAATGATAAAGAAAACCATCTGAAATGAAGCACAAGTATTCTAAAGACTAGACCATACAATTATGATTTTGGTTATACCACTCAACTAAAAAAATATGTATTTAGTTTTACTGTGACACAGACTTCCAAAAAAATATATAATAATAAAATATAATTGAAAGACATCAAACTAATTAGCAACGGGAGATTTTAGTATCATTAATATCGGTCTATTAATAGTATTATTATATTATACTGCATTTTATTATATTATACACAACTATTGTAGATATTAATAATTTCTTGTTGGTAAAACAAATATGCAATTATTATTATTAAACTTTATTTTGCTGGCAACTCTTTAGTACCCACGGTATGCTTGTTCTGCAAGAAACCCTCTGTAAATGTAAATCTTGGCTTTAATGCTGTAATAAAAAAAACTGTAAAAATTATGCGTAAGCAAAAATTATTTGCTTTATCAAAAAAATAAATACAAACAATAGAAAAATACATAGACGTTCTCCCATGACCTCTGACCTCTTCATTGGTGTGCAGCACAGCCAGCAGTGGATCGGTGGGTAGGAGCAGAGCGCCCTCTTTCTGTAGGGACAGACGTGGCAGTAATCCACACGTCTGATAGTAACGCTGAGCGGCCTGATCACACAACCACGCCACCGTACAGCAGTCTGCCTCACTGCACAACACATAACATCTACAATTACACACACTCATAATCACTAAACACTATCTGACATACAAAAGCAGCATCAGACCTGTGTGGAACGGGAATCAGGAAGACATTGTCCTGAACTCTGACCCTCATCCTGATCGGTGCAGGAACATGGGATGTTCGGTTCTGGAATGATGCGGGTGGCTTAAAAACAATCAATCTTTATTAATGGCAGTCAAAAACACATTCATTAATTATAACAGTCTAAGGTCTGATATTCAAAGCCAACACATTGACATGTTAACTCATACCCGCGGTTTCACAGACAAGGCTTACGGTAGTCCCAGACTAAAATGCATGTTTGCGCTGGCTCTACTAAAAATATCTTGCTCTGACATATCTGAAAATATGTCAGTGTCATTGTCCTGTGTCAAGATGCACACCTTAATGTTTTCTTCTAAGGCACTTTCGTAAAAGTTGCTTATCTTAATTTAACTAAAGCCTAGTCCTGGCTTAAGCTAAGCCCTGTTTGTGAAACCAGGCCTAAACGTATCAAACACAATAAGTAGTATTAGGCAGAAATAGAAATATTAGATGTTACTTCCTTTGACTAATTTGTTTAGTAACTGCAAAGAAGTGAATAGTGTTAAAAATTCAATTATTTCCTAAATGGTAACTGAATACCACTTGATAAAATAAACATACAAAGTAATGAGATTATGTAATAATAACATATTTCAAAACTGTTTCACACTGCATACAAATTCACATATTATTTAAAACAAATAGCAAGCACTATGCACTAATGCAGTATACACTACACAGTACACTAGCATGCCTTTCCAAACACAGCCAATGACACAGTGTGATCTGCATTACCATTGACTGATGGGTAGGAGGTGCAGGGTCATGGATGGGCTCAGATTCTTGGGTCATGATGGGACTCTGTGACCTGCTGACCTCCCTCCTGCCTAGATTCACCATCCCGAGCATTTGATTCATCTTCACCTGCCGAGACTTATTAGTGCCCGTCTTCAGAGACTGACCCCTACTGGAGGAACTCTGAACTGCTATGAGAAATAGTGAGAGACATCAAACTAATTTATAAAACATATCTGTATATTAATATCATACAAAAATACTATATTAATTATAACATATTATACTATACAAAAATATCAGGTATCAGAATGCAGCCACTGACCAACCAGAATCAAGTATTTGAGAAGCCATTCCATGAAATGTTAGTCTTGAAAGCGTTCCAGGAAAACTATTACATTACATATACATCATAATATAAGAAAATATGAATTATTATTAAAGAAGCTCCACAACGTTAAAAATATGAATTGTTAGACATTACATTTAGGATTTAACTTACCATTATTAATTAAAATTGTATTATATTAATCAGAAACTAATAATTAATAATGTTTAAGGAAATTAAGTAGGTACTTGACAAAGTTGTTTTTAACATAAAAGGAGCTCAGAAATTAAAATAAAAAACAATTTAAGATTTAATTAACCATTATTGAATAAAACTATAAATAAAACAAACAAGAATAGAAAAATGACTTAATACAAAGAATCTAGACCTGCATGACATGCATTCTTCTACAGAACACAAAATGACTAGAGACCATGTCTTATTTAGATATGGCTCTCTTTAAATGTAACAAATTAGGTGTTCATTGGGGTAGTGTACGAGAGAGAAATTCTCACTCTTAAAATGGAAAAATGCCCCAAAAAGACGTTTGTGCAGGTGTACAGAAAAAGTACTTAATCCTCACTTTGGGTCAATTTGACCAATCATAGAAAACAAAATAAATTCAAAGAAAATTGAAGCTTCAAATGGAAAACCTTTTAATATTCTATTTTATTTGCTCTGTATTACGTCTCCATAGATCTCCTATATGCCCCTCTAGTGGCAGTAACCATAAAATGTCATTTAACGTCTATTTCTTTCAAAGGGAGCATCAGAGGCACTCAGTGACCCAGTGCATGATATATCTTGATGTTCACAATAGATTAGGACTGTAATTATGTAAACAAATATACTTGTTCATAATAAAATTCAGAATTTAAAGGTAAATCAAAATCTCCAATAATAATAATAGAACTGCACAAATATAAAGATACTATTTTATCAAAATGGATTGATATAAGCTTTCTGGACCAGAACAAGTTTTGTTACTCTCTAACAAGAGAGGATAAATACAAAATAACTAAAACAGGGGTGCAAAACTCAATTCCTGGAGGACCACAGCCCTGTAGAGTTTAGTTTCAACCCTGTTCCAACATACATACCATGTAGTTGTTTAATTTATAGTTAAAGACAATTATTAGATTGCATTATACATGTTCCATGGTAGTACATTGCATTCTTGAAAGTACCTTGTATTATGATGGCACATTTTATTTCTGTGCAATAAAATTACAATCTGACACCATGGTATTGTTAAATATACATACTGTAGTTCTGACACTGAATTTTATACTATTTAGATACAGTATTTGCAATCAAAGTACTATAATTTATGAAAAATAAGCATCACACATACAGGAATATGTAAATACAAAAAAGTAATGCCAAGATTGCTAGTGCATCTTGACATGTTCATGCTAATGATCTCACCTCACAATGTCTGTGGTTTCTGGTTGAAAACAGTGTTTAAAAAGGAGTGGCACCAAAGACAATCAATCAAACGAGAGTTTTCAGTCTCACTGTGTTCAGACTCTTTTGCCAAACAAGATGCTGCGGAGTATCATCCTGATATCCCTGCTGATGTCCTCAGGTACAATTAGCACAGATCAGTTGTTGTTTGTTATTATCTTTGTCAAACAATTTGTCTATATTTTGTGTGCCGGATTTGGACCAGCTTAAGTTCAGTGATGTGCAGTTGCTGGTCATGTGAAAACTAACTTGGATATAACTAAAATATAGATAACATTCTTACTGTATACCTGAACTCATGCAGAATATTGCAGAACATTTAGTACTTAGTATGTCCTACATCTATCATGCATTTTTCCTTACAGCTTGTGCTCGTCGCTTGAAAATGCACAAAGTCAATTCTACTGGAAATGAACTAATAGAAGACGCTGTAAGTTGTCCTCAATGTTGTTTGTCGTGATCCCATTTTGTGTTCACATTTAAAGTAGCGAAGTGAACTACTTTCACCAGATTGTGCATCAGTATAATTAGTGCTCAAACAAACATATTGAATACATTTTCATTTATTTATATAACTTTTTCAGTGTTTTTTTCCAAGCTTTTAATCTAATCTTTGATAATAGCAAATAACATGTACACAACTTTATCTAATTTAATCATCTACATTGATCCTACTGCCAATAAATGTTGAACAACATCAATTTAAGGCTGTCCTAGTCATAAATTACACTTGTACATTTGAGCATATTAAAGTTGATACAAAAAATGTAAACATTTTCATGATAAATACACTTACTATGACTGATTTATATTTTTACATAGTTGGGTATAACACCTCTATATTTTATAACTATTTTTTCAATTATTCAATTCAACAGTTATAATAAAGGCTTTTAGTGTGCTTCTCAAGTTATTGTCCACTGTTATTTTGATATTAGATGAGGTGATGTAAATCACTGATAGTGACTCAACTGTCATATCATAACTATTGACTACAATGCGGTGTCTGTTATCTTGTTAGGATGAGATAAAAGCAGAACTCCCTGGATTATGCTGGGCTTGCAAGTGGGCCATGGGGAAGCTGAAAAGTCATATCACCAATGGCTCAACTAAGGTTGGTAACAGTTCTGTTTCATACACTTTAATAAGTTCATGTGAGGCTAATGGCATAATGTTAACTCTGCTGGTCACTTTCTTACAGGAAGACATTAAAAAGATGCTGGGGGGGGTCTGTGATGAGATCGGCTTCCTAAAGTCACTGTGTAGGCTGTTAGTGAACAAGTACACAGACACTCTGGTCGAAGAACTTTCAACTACTGATAACGCCAGAACCATCTGTGTTCACATTGGTATTTGTTAAAGGCCTTAGAAAGTTTAAGAATAAACTGAATAAATGCATAAGGCTTTTCGTTTGCTTGTTTCTTACACACTGCGCTTAAAGAAATAGCTCATCTAAAAATGAAAATTACCCCATAATTTATTCACCCTAAAGCCATCCAAGGTGTATATGACTTGCTAATTTCAGACAAATACAATCTGTTATATTAAGCTTTATAATGCCTGAGAACGGTGGTCAAGATTTTGAAGAAAAATAAAGTGCATCCATCCATCATAAAAATGTGCTCCTCACAGATCCAGGAGGATAATAAAGGCCTTCTGAAGCAAAGCGAAGTGTTTGTGTAAGACAAATATCCATATATGACAGCTAGAGATTATGGTTTATTAAGTTTTAAATATAGATATTTTTCTTACACAAATGCATTGAGTCGCTTCAGAAGGTCTTTATTAACCCTCCGGAGCCGTGTGGAGCTCTTTTTATGATGGATGGATGCACTTTATTTTGCTTTAAAATATCAACCACCATTTAGTGCCATTATTAAGCTTGGAAGAGGCAGAATATATTTAATACAACTCTAAGTGTATACGTCAAGAAGAAGAAAATCTCTCTTTTTCCTTTTAATAACGGCACAATAAATGCATGGAACTCATGTTTTGTGATGTTTTTTCTCTTTTCTAATTTTTGGAGATACTTTTACAAACAGAGGATGCTTGAATTAATATTTATTAGTCCATAAGCACCACGCCACATACAATAATATCCCTTGCCCATTTCAAACTCATCATTTCTTACATTTAGCAAATAATCAGCAATAAAGACAATTTGCAGAAAGACTAAATAGAATAAAATGGGTTTGAGTCAAAAGTATAAACAAATATACGTGTCCATACAAATAATGACAATAAAAAATACATAATGACAGCACACATGCTACAGTTAGACAGTATTTACAGACAAATGTTTAAGAATTTGTCCATTATTCACAGACTAATGCTACTGCCAGAAAGAGTTCACTGTGAAGCTGCGGTGATGCTCAGCATGCACTTGGAGTTGCGAGAAAACACATGCATGGGTTCTAATCTCCGTCTCCAGCTCTGCTGCAGTGCATGCTGGTCTAGTTTATTCAGACTCTGGGAGCACAAACGCAGGTCTCGGATGTGATCACACAGACTTTCCAAACAAACATCACCCAGAGGTCCTGACACCTGACAACCTGCCACGAAGAACGAGAGGAACTTCAAACATTACAGGACACCACAAGTCACATTCACAACAACAGTGATCATTATCAGTTTGTTTAGACGGCTGGTGACACATCCAGCAATTGAAACTTTGCACAAATTAGCTTCTCAAACAGCCCTTTCTGTGAGATACTGCTGCATGATGTGATTACATGCAACTTTATAACAATAAACTGCTTGAAGTGTCACAAGTGTCAGAAATGTGTCATCTACTTCATATGCTTTTGCAACATAAAACTTCCCCTTTTTGCAGCAAAAAAAATGTTTTACTTCTCAAAAAACTGAATTACATCATATTCATAATAGTAATTTCTCTCATTTTTGATCAGATGCTCAGAAAGCAAGGTCTGAATTGTCAGTAAACCTATTACAGGGAAAGTTAATCTGAATATCTGTGTACATATGTTGTTTACGTATGTGATACACTAAAATGGCGCTATAGGGTGACGCGGAGAAGACGAATTGTTGAATAAAGTTATTTTCATTTTCTTTGCACACAAAAAGTATTCTCGTAGCTTTATAACATTACGGTTGAACCGCTGATGTCACATGGACTATTTTAAGGATCCTTGCTACGTTTCTAAGCTTTGATTGTGTAAGGATCCTTGCGGTCTATGGGAGGGTCAGAGAGCTCTCGGAATGAATCAAAAATATCTTCATTTGTGTTCCGAAGATGAACGAAGGTTTTACAGATTTTGAACGACATGAGGATGAGTAATTAATGACAATTTAAATTTTTGGATGAACTATCCCTTTAAGTTCATCCCCGTTTAGTGATTTGAACCTACAACCTTCCCCTTATCAGCCTACAACCAAACCACTGGCAGGATCCAAAAGAAAAACACAATAAAATAACAAATGCATCAGAGCTGACGAGACGCAGGCGATTAAACCTGACTATCACTGGAGGAAAAGAAAATACCTTGAAGATTGAGATGGGTCAAAGGTCGTTGGGCCTCCATGAGGGCGTTAAGGAGACTCTGAAGGCCGACAGAGGTCACTGAAGGGTTGGCAGACAAGTCCAAAGACACAAGAGAGGGACAAACAGGAAGACACCTAAAAATAACCAAAATATATCTATAATATATACAATAAGCTGCAAACTGAAATAAGCATATAAATGATGCACTATGTTTTGTTTCAGTACAGTAAGACAAGAGTTGAATGATTCACCTGGCGAGCAAGAGGACACTGTGGTCCGTGAGGCCATTTCCAGCCAGGTTTAAGTGCGTGAGTGAACAGTCACCCTGGAACCCAAACATTTAGTCAATATTATGTACCCATAGCAATTCAATGATGTACATTTTAAAGCAGTTATTAAATGGCAGTTTAAATGAGTTTAATTCCCAAAGCTCCATACTAAACATCTTAAGCACACATTCTTGTTTGTATTATTTGTAAAGGGGAACTGACTGACAGGTAGGAGCAGAGGCTGCATTAAACAAAAAAGTTCAGTCATGTACTGACATTTTAAAAACACTGATGGATAATTATTTTTTTCACGTTTGACAAGTCTAAACTGGACTAGAGGGAAGTAAGTGTACTTGTGTCAGGAGTTTAGTGAGGATCTCCATGGCAGGCTGGTCAGATGGACCTCTACAGACTGCAGAGAGCTGAAGGTGCGTGAGACAGTGCATCGGTAATGTCTTTAACAAAAGCTCGAAACCAGTGGAGCCCAGTGCATTATGGGAGAGGCACACCGACCGCATATTTCCAGTGCCTGTGAAAGCATAAAACAACACAATACAGAAACTTAACTCGGTTGTCAAACAGAGGTCACTTCAGATTAGATGCATCTGATGGTGCACTTACTGGTCATGGCGTTGTGTAAGAGCAGACGGTGTTGCTGGAGGAATCGTGCGGAGAGTCCACAAGCTTGCAGGGACAGAGTGGAGAGCAGGGGACAGTTGGACAGAAGACTCGCTAATGCCTGCGTCCAGCCATCACCCAGAGGATTCATGCTTAAATTC
This sequence comes from Gymnocypris eckloni scoliostomus, assembly GCA_027564155.1. Lineage (NCBI taxonomy): Eukaryota > Metazoa > Chordata > Actinopteri > Cypriniformes > Cyprinidae > Gymnocypris > Gymnocypris eckloni. The sequence goes on from CM050428.1 coordinate 23,974,833, forward strand.
AACTCCTCTAGACACTACACAAATTAATATATGTAATCAATGTATGCTATCAGAGTATATTATGCAGAACTCTTTTCATAAGATGATGATCAACAAGTTCTCAGTGATCTGTCAGTATACATCTGTTGTTTTAGACTTGACCATTAAACGCTTTCCTCATGAAACCACTGAACCAAAAACAGGAAGCAGTTCATTTCTTCTCAGAGAGGAGCAAAACTTCTGACCACATACTGACAAGACCGTCACAATTAATTGATATTCATTCTTCACACGTTTATATGAGCTGCAGATCTCAGTGACCACACCACTGGGTGACTCATGCATGCTGGGGTGATCGTGCTGTTAAAGGAGATCAAAACTAAGATATGCTTGTTAAAACTCAGCTATATATATATTTTGGATCCACACAGTATGAAACATTGATATTGAGATTAGCTATAAATGACAGTGTTTTTAAAGATGGTAAAAATGTTCATCTTAATGTAAGAATAGGGGAAAGTACTTAAACGTGAGCTTTTAAATATCTATTATCAACTGATTTTATTAAATAAATAAATAAATATTAAATAAGAAATACTCAAATAATGACCAATAGCTGATATGAACACTTCTGTAAAGTCTGTCCCTAATAGATGATCTTATATTACTGGATGAATGAAAGTGCACTTGCCGGGAAAGCAGCTTGACTCTTTGTTTCAAACGTGTCCGATGCTTTCTTGAGCCCCTCTCCAGTGATCTGATTGGCTGATATGTCTAAAGTCCTCAGTCTGGGCATAGTGGCCGCCGCAGACATCAGTTCTGGAAGGAGGTCGTTGTTCAGACGGTTGGCAGAGATGCGCAGCTCCGTGAGACTGGCCTGCAGCTTGAGCGCTCGGAGGAGAGGAGTCAGAGACGCTGGAGGCAAACTGAGTCCACAGACGTTCACACAGGAGCTGTTGTCCTGCACCTCACACAGCCGAGACACACGCCGGTTCTCCTCTGAAACACACATGGTATGAAACAAGCATGTTTAGTGATACAGATCCCAGACTAGAAACACACAACACTCACCCACTCCCAGACTCTGACAGGCTTTCCTGTAGCGCTCAGGGAGAGGAGGAAGATCCCATGAACACACCTCAGCAACAACCTGCAATTAGTAGATTGACAAAAAGAAAGGTTTGCAATGGAAAACAACTTAAACTTACACCCTGTTACCACTCAAGGATACTGTATGACTTCAGAAGACTAGCATAATATAGCACATCAGACTACTTTAATGGATTTTCTTTTCTTTTTGGACCGTGACACACTTTTGTTTAAAGGTTAAAAAAATCAGCCTGGGCTATATTGTTAATAACATGGAACAATTAAAATAAATAAAAATACAGAGAACCAGAAATTTCACACTTCAAACACCTCCAATAATATTTATAGTATATTACTGTTTTGAGTCATTTGTTTTTAATACGATGGTGATATTGCACTGATGCCATACTAAACCACACGTTATTATGACTATTATCTTTTGGTTTGTATGTCAAGTTTAAAATTATTGAAATGATAAAGAAAACCATCTGAGATGAAGCACAAGTATTCTAAAGACTAGACCATACAATTATGATTTTGGTAATATCACTCAACTAAAAAAAATATGTATTTAGTTTTACTGTGACACGGACTTCCAAAAATATATATAATAATACAAATATAATTGAAAGACATCAAACTAATTAGCAACGGGAGATTTTAGTATCATTAATATCGGTCTATTAATTGTATTATACTGTATTTTATTATATTATACACAAAACTATTATATATTAATAATTTCTTGTTGGTAAAAGAAATATGCAATTATTATTATTAAACTATTTATTTTGCTGGCAACTCTTTAGTACCCACGGTATGTTTGTTTTGCTACAAACCCTCTGTAAATGACTATAATCTTGGCTTTCATTCTTTAGTTAAAAAAAAAACTGTAAAAATGATGCGTTAGCAAAAATTATTTGCTTTATCAAAAAAAAACTACAAACAATAGAAAAATACATAAACGTTCTCCCATGACCTCTGACCTCTTCATTGGTGTGCAGCACAGCCAGCAGTGGATCGGTGGGTAGGAGCAGAGCGCCCTCTTTCTGTAGGGACAGACGTGGCAGTAATCCACACGTCTGATAGTAACGCTGAGCGGCCTGATCACACAACCACGCCACCGTACAGCAGTCTGCCTCACTGCACAACACATAACATCTACAATTACACACACTCATAATCACTAAACACTATCTGACATACAAAAGCAGCATCAGACCTGTGTGGAACGGGAATCAGGAAGACATTGTCCTGAACTCTGACCCTCATCCTGATCGGTGCAGGAACATGGGATGTTCGGTTCTGGAATGATGCGGGTGGCTTTAAATAAAACAATCAATCTTTATTAATGGCAGTCAAAAACGCATTCATTAATTATAACAGTCTAAGGTCTGATATTCAAAGCCAACACATTGACATGTTAACTCATACCCCCGGTTTCACAGACAAGGCTTACGCTAGTCCCAGACTAAAATGCATGTTTGAGCTGGCTCTACTGAAAATATCTTGCTCTGACATATCTGAAAATATGTCAGTGTCATTGTCCTGTGTCAAGATGCACACCTTAATGTTTTCTTCTAAGGCACTTTTGTAAAAGTTGCTTATCTTAATTTAACTAAAGCCTAGTCCTGGCTTAAGCTAAGCCCTGTTTGTGAAACCAGGCCTAAACGTATCAAACACAATAAGTAGTATTAGGCAGAAATAGAAATATTAGATGTTACTTCCTTTGACTAATTTGTTTAGTAACTGCAAAGAAGTGAATAGCATTAAAAATGCAATTATTTCCAAAATGGTAACTGAATACCACTTGATAAAATAAACACAAAGTAATGAGATTATGTAATAATAACATATTTCAAAACTGTTTCACACTGCATACAAATTCACATATTATAAAAAAAAAAATAGCAAGCACTATGCAGTATACACTACACAGCACACTAGCATGCCTTACCAAACACAGCCAATGACATAGTGTGATCTGCATTACCATTGACTGATGGGTAGGAGGTGCAGGGTCATGGAAGGGCTCAGATTCTTGGGTCATGATGGGACTCTGTGACCTGCTGACCTCCCTCCTGCCTAGATTCACCATCCCGGGCATTTGATTCATCTTCACCTGCCGAGACTTATTAGTGCCCGTCTTCAGAGACTGACCCCTACTGGAGGAACTCTGAACTGCTATGAGAAATAGTGAGAGACATCAAACTAATTTATAAAACATATCTGTATATTAATATCATACAAAAATACTATATACTATATTAATCATAACATATTATGATATACAAAAATATCAGATATCAGAATGCAGAATTTGTTTTATTTTTATGCAGGATTTTTTTTTATGACATCTAAAACTACCAAAAAATCCAGACCTGCATGACATGCATTCTTCTACGGAACACAAAATGACTAGAGACCATGTCTTATTTAGATATGGCTCTCTTTAAACGTAATAAATTAGCTGTTCATTGGGGTAGTGTACGAGAGAGAAATTCTCACTCTTAAAATGGAAAAAGGCTCAAAAAAGATGTTTGTGCAGGTGTACAGAAAAAGTACTTAATTCTCACTTTGGGTCAATTTGACCAATCATAGAAAACAAAATAAATTCAAAGTAAATTGAAGCTTCAAACGGCAAAACGTTTTAATATTCTTTTTTATTTGCTCTGTATTAGTCTCCATAGATCTCCTATATGCCCCTCTAGTGGCAGTAACCATAAAATATCATTTAACCAGTTAATGTCATTTTTTTCAAAGGGAGCATCAGAGGCACTCAGTGACCCAGTGCATGATATATCTTGATGTTCACAATAGATTAGGACTGCAATTATGTGAACAAATATACTTGTTCATAATAAAATTCAGAATTTAAAGGTAAATCAAAATCTCCAATAATAATAATAGAACTGCACAAATATAAAGATACTATTTTATCAAAATGGATTGATATAAGCTTTCTGGACCAGAACAAGTTTTGTTACTCTCTAACAAGAGAGGATAAATACAAAATAACTAAAACAGGGGTGCAAAACTCAATTCCTGGAGGACCACAGCCCTGTAGAGTTTAGTTTCAACCCTGTTCCAACATACATACCATGTAGTTGTTTAATGTATAGTTAATGCCAATTATTAGATTGCATTATACATGTTCCATGGTAGTACATTGCATTCTTGAAAGTACCTTGTATTATGATGGCACATTACATTTCTGTGCAATAAAATTACAATCTGACACCATGGTATTGTCAAATATACATACTGTAGTTCTGACACTGAATTTTATACTATTTAGATACAGTATTTGCAATCAAAGTGCTATAATTTATGAAAAATAAGCATCACACATACAGGAATATGTAAATACATAAAAGTAATGGCAAGATTGCTAGTGCATCTTGACATGTTCATGCTAATGATCTCACCTCACAATGTCTGTGGTTTCTGGTTGAAAACAGTGTTTAAAAAGGAGTGGCACCAAAGACAATCAATCAAACGAGAGTTTTCAGTCTCACTGTGTTCAGACTCTTTTGCCAAACAAGATGCTGCGGAGTATCATCCTGATATCCCTGCTGATGTCCTCAGGTACAATTAGCACAGATCAGTTGTTGTTTGTTATTATCTTTGTCAAACAATTTGTCTATATTTTGTGTGCCGGATTTGGACCAGCTTAAGTTCAGTGATGTGCAATTGCTGGTCATGTGAAAACTAACTTGGATATAACTAAAATATAGATAACATTCTTACTGTATACCTGAACTCATGCAGAATATTGCAGAACATTCAGTACTTAGTATGTCCTACATCTATCATGCATTTTTCTTACAGTTTGTGCTCGTCACTTGAAAATGCACAAAGTCAATTCTACTGGAAATGAACTAATAGAAGACGCTGTAAGTTGTCCTCAATGTTGTTTGTCGTGATCCCATTTTGTGTTCACATTTAAAGTAGCGAAGTGAACTACTTTCACCAGATTGTGCATCAGTATAATTAATGCTCAAACAAACATATTGAATACATTTTCATTTATTTATATAACTTTTTCAGTGTTTTTTTCCAAGCTTTTAATCTAATCTTTGATAATAGCAAATAACATGTACACAACTTTATCTAATTTTATCATCTACATTGATCCTACTGCCAATAAATGTTGAACAACATCAATTTAAGGCTGTCCTAGTCATAAATTACACTTGTACATTTGAGCATATTAAAGTTGATACAAAATATTTAAACATTTTCATTATAAGTACACTTACTATGACTGATTTATATTTTTACATAGTTGGGTATAACACCTCTCTATTTTATATATATATATTTTTTCAATTATTCAATTCAACAAAGGCTTTTAGTGTGCTTCTCAATTTATTGTCCACTGTTATTTTGATATTAGATGAGGTGATGTAAATCACTGATAGTGACTCAACTGTCATATCATAACTATTGACTACAATGCGGTGTCTGTTATCTTGTTAGGATGAGATAAAAGCAGAACTCCCTGGATTATGCTGGGCTTGCAAGTGGGCCATGGGGAAGCTGAAAAGTCATATCACCAATGGCTCAACTAAGGTTGGTAACAGTTCTGTTTCAAACACTTTAATAAGTTCATGTGAGGCTAATGGCATAATGTTAACTCTGCTGGTCACTTTCTTACAGGATGACATTAAAAGATGCTGGGGGTCTGTGATGAGATCGGCTTCCTAAAGTCACTGTGTAGGCTGTTAGTGAACAAGTACACAGACACTCTGGTCGAAGAACTTTCAACTACTGATAACGCCAGAACCATCTGTGTTACATTGGTATTTGTTAAAGGCCTTAGAAAGTTTAAGAATAAATTGAATAAATGCATAAGGCTTTTCGTTTGCTTGTTTCTTACACACTGCGCTTAAAGAAATAGCTCATCTAAAAATGAAAATTACCCCATAATTTATTCACCCTAAAGCCATCCAAGGTGTATATGACTTGCTAATTTCAGACAAATACAATCTGTTATATTAAGCTTTATAATGCCTGAGAACGGTGGTCAAGATTTTGAAGAAAAATAAAGTGCATCCATCCATCATAAAAATGTGCTCCTCACAGATCCAGGAGGATAATAAAGGCCTTCTGAAGCAAAGCGAAGTGTTTGTGTAAGACAAATATCCATATATGACAGCTAGAGATTATGGTTTATTAAGTTTTAAATATAGATATTTTTCTTACACAAATGCATTGAGTCGCTTCAGAAGGCCTTTATTAACCCTCCGGAGCCGTGTGGAGCTCTTTTTATGATGGATGGATGCACTTTATTTTGCTTTAAAACCTCAACCTCCATTTAGTGCCATTATTAAGCTTGGAAGAGGCAGAATATATTTAATACAACTCTAAGTGTATACGTCAAGAAGAAGAAAATCTCTTTATTTTAATAACGGCACAATAAATGCATGGAACTCATGTTTTGTGATGTTTTTTCTCTTTTCTAATTTTTGGAGATACTTTTACAAACAGAGGATGCTTGATTTAATATTTATTGATCCATAAGCACCACGCCACATACAATAATATCCCTTGCCCATTTCAAACTCATCATTTCTTACATTTAGCAAATAATCAGCAATAAAGACAATTTGCAGAAAGACTAAATAGAATAAAATGGGTTTGAGTCAAAAGTATAAACAAATATACGTATCCATACAAATAATGACAATAAAAAATACATAATGACAGCACACATGCTACAGTTAGACAGTATTTACAGACAAATGTTTAAGAATTTGTCCATTATTCACAGACTAATGCTACTGCCAGAAAGAGTTCACTGTGAAGCTGCGGTGATGCTCAGCATGCACTTGGAGTTGCGAGAAAACACATGCATGGGTTCTAATCTCCGTCTCCAGCTCTGCTGCAGTGCATGCTGGTCTAGTTTATTCAGACTCTGGGAGCACAAACGCAGGTCTCGGATGTGATCACACAGACTTTCCAAACAAACATCACCCAGAGGTCCTGACACCTGACAACCTGCCACGAAGAACGAGAGGAACTTCAAACATAACAGGACACAGTCACAACAACAGTGATCATTATCAGTTTGTTTAGACGGCTGGTGACACATCCAGCAATTGAAACTTTGCACAAATTAGCTTCTCAAACAGCCCTTTCTGTGAGATACTGCTGCATGATGTGATTACATGCAACTTTATAACAATAAACTGCTTGAAGTGTCACAAGTGTCAGAAATGTGTCATCTACTTCATATGCTTTTGCAACATATATAAAACTTCCCCTTTTTGCAGCAAAAAAATGTTTTACTTCTCAAAAAACTGAATTACATCATATTCATAATAGTAATTTCTCTCATTTTTGATCAGATGCTCAGAAAGCAAGGTCTGAATTGTCAGTAAACCTATTACAGGGAAAGTTAATCTGAATATCTGCGTACATATGTTGTTTACGTATGTGATACACTAAAATGGCGCTATAGGGTGACGCGGAGAAGACGAATTGTTGAATAAAGTTGTTATTTTCATTTTCTTTGCACACAAAAAGTATTCTCGTAGCTTTATAACATTACGGTTGAACCGCTGATGTCACATGGACTATTTTAAGGATCCTTGCTACGTTTCTAAGCTTTGATTGTGTAAGGATCCTTGCGGTCTATGGGAGGGTCAGAGAGCTCTCAGAATGCATCAAAAATATCTTCATTTGTGTTCCGAAGATGAACGAAGGTTTTACGGATTTTGAACGACATGAGGATGAGTAATTAATGACAATTTACATTTTTGGATGAACTATCCCTTTAAGTTCATCACCGTTTAGTGATTTGAACCTACAACCTTCCCCTTATCAGCCTACAACCAAACCACTGGCAGGATCCAAAAGAAAAACACAATAAAATAACAAATGCATCAGAGCTGATTAAACCTGACTATCACTGGAGGAAAAGAAAATACCTTGAAGATTGAGATGGGTCAAAGGTCGTTGGGCCTCCATGAGGGCGTTAAGGAGACTCTGAAGGCCGACAGAGGTCACTGAAGGGTTGGCAGACAAGTCCAAAGACACAAGAGAGGGACAAACAGGAAGACACCTAAAAATAACCAAAATATTTATATAACATATACAATAAGCTGCAAACTGAAATAAGCATATAAATGATGCACTATGTTTTGTTTCAGTACAGTAAGACAAGAGTTGAATGATTCACCTGGCGAGCAAGAGGACACTGTGGTCCGTGAGGCCATTTCCAGCCAGGTTTAAGTGCGTGAGTGAACAGTCACCCTGGAACCCAAACATTTAGTCAATATTATGCACCCATAGCAATTCAATGATGTACATTTTAAAGCAGTTATTAAATGGCAGTTTAAATGAGTTTAATTCCCAAAACCAGCCCACAACCCCATACTAAACATCTTAAGCACACATTCTTGTTTGTATTATTTGTAAAGGGGAACTGACTGACAGGTAGGAGCAGAGGTTGCATTAAACAAAAAAGTTCAGTCATGTGCTGACATTTTAAAAACACTGATGGATAATAATTTTTTTCACGTTTGACAAGTCTAAACTGGACTAGAGGGAAGTAAGTGTACTTGTGTCAGGAGTTTAGTGAGGATCTCCATGGCAGGCTGGTCAGATGGACCTCTACAGACTGCAGAGAGCTGAAGGTGCGTGAGACAGTGCATCGGTAATGTCTTTAACAAAAGCTCGAAACCAGTGGAGCCCAGTGCATTATGGGAGAGGCACACCGACCGCATATTTCCAGTGCCTGTGAAAGCATAAAACAACACAATACAGAAACTTAACTCGGCTGTCAAACAGAGGTCACTTCAGATTAGATGCATCTGATGGTGCACTTACTGGTCATGGCGTTGTGTAAGAGCAGACGGTGTTGCTGGAGGAATCGTGCGGAGAGTCCACAAGCTTGCAGGGACAGAGTGGAGAGCAGGGGACAGTTGGACAGAAGACTCGCTAATGCCTGCGTCCAGCCATCACCCAGAGGATTCATGCTTAAATTCAACTCCTCTAGACACTACACAAATTAATATATATAATCAATGTATGCTATCAGAGTATATTATGCAGAACTCTTTTCATAAGATGATGATCAACAAGTTCTCAGTGATCTGTCAGTATACATCTGTTGTTTTAGACTTGACTATTAAACGCTTTCCTCATGAAACCACTGAACCAAAAACAGGAAGCAGTTCATTTCTTCTCAGAGAGGAGCAAAACGTCTGACCACATACTGACAAGACGGTCACAATTAATTGATATTCATTCTTCACACGTTTATATGAGCTGCAGATCTCAGTGACCACACCACTGGGTGACTCATGCATGCTGGGGTGATCGTGCTGTTAAAGGAGATCAAAACTAAGATATGCTTGTTAAAACTCAGCTATATATATATTTTGGATGCACACAGTATGAAACATTGATATTGAGATTAGCTATAAATGACAGTGTTTTTAAAGATGGTAAAAAGGTTCATCTTAATGTAAGAATAGGGGAAAGTGCTTAAACGTGAGCTTTTAAATATCTATTATCAACTGATTTTATTAAATAAAAAATAAATATTCAATAAGAAATACTCAAATAATGACCAATAGCTGATATGAACACTTCTGTAAAGTCTGTCCCTAATAGATGATCTTATATTACTGGATGAATGAAAGTGCACTTGCCGGGAAAGCAGCTTGACTCTTTGTTTCAAACGTGTCCGATGCTTTCTTGAGCCCCTCTCCAGTGATCTGATTGGCTGATATGTCTAAAGTCCTCAGTCTGGGCATAGTGGCCGCCGCAGACATCAGTTCTGGAAGGAGGTCGTTGTTCAGACGGTTGGCAGAGATGCGCAGCTCCGTGAGACTGGCCTGCAGCTTGAGCGCTCGGAGGAGAGGAGTCAGAGACGCTGGAGGCAAACTGAGTCCACAGACGTTCACACAGGAGCTGTTGTCCTGCACCTCACACAGCCGAGACACGCCGGTTCTCCTCTGAAACACACATGGTATGAAACAAGCATGTTTAGTGATACAGATCCCAGACTAGAAACACACAACACTCACCCACTCCCAGACTCTGACAGGCTTTCCTGTAGCGCTCAGGGAGAGGAGGAAGATCCCATGAACACACCTCAGCAACAACCTGCAATTAGTAGATTGACAAAAAGAAAGGTTTGCAATGGAAAACAACTTAAACTTTCACCCTGTTACCACTCAAGGATACTGTATGGCTTCAGAAGACTACCATAATATAGCACATCAGACTACTTTAATGGATTTTCTTTTCTTTTTGGAGCGTGACACACTTTTGTTTAAAGGTTAAAAAAATCAGCCTGGGCTATATTGTTAATAACATGAAACAATTAAAATAAATAAAAATACAGAGAACCAGAAATTTCACACTTCAAACACCTCCAATAATATTTATAGTATATTACTGTTTTGAGTCATTTGTTTTTAATATGTTGGTGATATTGCACTGATGCCGTACTAAACCACACGTTATTATCACTAATATTATCTTTTGGTTTGTATGTCAAGTTTAAAATTATTGAAATGATAAAGAAAACCATCTGAGATGAAGCACAAGTATTCTAAAGACTAGACCATACAATTATGATTTTGGTAATATCACTCAACTTAAAAAATATGTATTTAGTTTTACTGTGACACGGACTTCCAAAAAAATATATAATATTACACATATAATTGAAAGACATCAAACTAATTAGCAACGGGAGATTTTAGTATCATTAATATCGGCCTATTAATTTTATTATTATATTATACTGTATTTATTAATTAATAATTTCTTGTTGGTAAAAAATATGCAATTATTATTATTAAACTATTTATTTTGCTGGCAACTCTTTAGTACCCACGGTATGTTTGTTTTGCTACAAACCCTCTGTAAATGACTATAATCTTGGCTTTCATTCTTTAGTTAAAAAAAAAAACTGTAAAAATGATGCGTTAGCAAAAATGATTTGCTTTATCAAAAAAAAAAATACAAACAATAGAAAAATATATAGACGTTCTCCCATGACCTCTGACCTCTTCATTGGTGTGCAGCACAGCCAGCAGTGGATCGGTGGGTAGGAGCAGAGCGCCCTCTTTCTGTAGGGACAGACGTGGCAGTAATCCACACGTCTGATAGTAACGCTGAGCGGCCTGATCACACAACCACGCCACCGTACAGCAGTCTGCCTCACTGCACAACACATAACATCTACAATTACACACACTCATAATCACTAAACACTATCTGACATACAAAAGCAGCATCAGACCTGTGTGGAACGGGAATCAGGAAGACATTGTCCTGAACTCTGACCCTCATCCTGATCGGTGCAGGAACATGGGATGTTCGGTTCTGGAATGATGCGGGTGGCTTTAAATAAAACAATCAATCTTTATTAATGGCAGTCAAAAACACATTCATTAATTATAACAGTCTAAGGTCTGATATTCAAAGCCAACACATTGACATGTTAACTCATACCCCCGGTTTCACAGACAAGGCTTACGCTAGTCCCAGACTAAAATGCATGTTTGAGCTGGCTCTACTGAAAATATCTTGCTCTGACATATCTGAAAATATGTCAGTGTCATTGTCCTGTGTCAAGATGCACACCTTAATGTTTTCTTCTAAGGCACTTTTGTAAAAGTTGCTTATCTTAATTTAACTAAGGCCTAGTCCTGGCTTAAGCTAAGCCCTGTTTGTGAAACCAGGCATAAACGTATCAAACACAATAAGTAGTATTAGGCAGAAATAGAAATATTAGATGTTACTTCCTTTGACTAATTTGTTTAGTAACTGCAAAGAAGTGAATAGTGTTAAAAATTCAATTATTTCCTAAATGGTAACTGAATACCACTTGATAAAATAAACATACAAAGTAATGAGATTATGTAATAATAACATATTTCAAAACTGTTTCACACTGCATACAAATTCACATATTATTTAAAACAAATAGCAAGCACTATGCACTAATGCAGTATACACTACACAGTACACTAGCATGCCTTTCCAAACACAGCCAATGACACAGTGTGATCTGCATTACCATTGACTGATGGGTAGGAGGTGCAGGGTCATGGATGGGCTCAGATTCTTGGGTCATGATGGGACTCTGTGACCTGCTGACCTCCCTCCTGCCTAGATTCACCATCCCGGGCATTTGATTCATCTTCACCTGCCGAGACTTATTAGTGCCCGTCTTCAGAGACTGACCCCTACTGGAGGAACTCTGAACTGCTATGAGAAATAGTGAGAGACATCAAACTAATTAACAATTAGTAATTAATTAGTTAAGCAGCAAACATATCTGTATATCAATATCATACAAAAATACTATATACTATATTAATCATAACATATTATGATATACAAAAATATCAGATATCAGAATGCAGAATTTGTTTTATTTTTATGCAGGATTTTTTTTTATGACATCTAAAAACTACCAAAAAATCCAGACCTGCATGACATGCATTCTTCTACAGAACACAAAATGACTAGAGACCATGTCTTATTTAGATATGGCTCTCTTTAAACGTAATAAATTAGGTGTTCATTGGGGTAGTGTACGAGAGAGAAATTCTCACTCTTGAAATGGAAAAAGGCTCAAAAAAGACGTTTGTGCAGGTGTACTGAAAAAGTACTTAATTCTCACTTTGGGTCAATTTGACCAATCATAGAAAACAAAATAAATTCAAAGTAAATTGAAGCTTCAAATGGAAAAACTTTTGAATATTCTATTTTATTTGCTCTGTATTACGTCTCCATAGATCTCCTATATGCCCCTCTAGTGGCAGTAACCATAAAATGTCATTTAACCAGTTAATGTCATTTTTTTCAAAGGGAGCATCAGAGGCACTCAGTGACCCAGTGCATGATATATCTTGATGTTCACAATAGATTAGGACTGTAATTATGTAAACAAATATACTTGTTCATAATAAAATTCAGAATTTAAAGGTAAATCAAAATCTCCAATAATAATTATAAAACTGCACAAATATAAAGATACTATTTTATCAAAATGGATTGATATAAGCTTTCTGGACCAGAACAAGTTTTGTTACTCTCTAACAAGAGAGGATACATACAAAATAACTAAAACAGTGTTACAAAATAACTAAAACAGGGGTGCAAAACTCCTTTCCTGGAGGACCACAGCCCTGTAGAGTTTAGTTTCAACCCTGTTCCAACATACAGTACATACCATGTAGTTGTTTAATGTATAGTTAAAGCCAATTATTAGATTGCATTATACATGTTCCATGGTAGTACATTGCATTCTTGAAAGTACCTTGTATTATGATGGCACATTTTATTTCTGTGCAATAAAATTACAATCTGACACCATGGTATTGTTAAATATACATACTGTAGTTCTGACACTGAATTTTATACTATTTAGATACTGTATTTGCAATCAAAGTGCTATAATTTATGAAAAATAAGCATCACACATACAGGAATATGTAAATACATAAAAGTAATGCCAAGATTGCGTGTACATCTTGACATGTTCATGCTAATGATCTCACCCCACAATGTCTGTGGTTTCTGGTTGAAAACAGTGTTTAAAAAGGAATAGCACCAAAGACAATCAATCAAACGAGAGTTTTCAGTCTCACTGTGTTCAGACTCTTTTGCCAAACAAGATGCTGCGGAGTATCATCCTGATATCCCTGCTGATGTCCTCAGGTACAATTAGCACAGATCAGTTGTTGTTGTTTGTTATTATCTTTGTCAAACAATTTGTCTATATTTTGTGTGCCGGATTTGGACCAGCTTAAGTTCAGTGATGTGCAATTGCTGGTCCTGTGAAAACTAACTTGGATATAACCTAAAATATACAAAACATTCTTACTGTATACCTGAACTCATGCAGAATATTGCAGAACATTCAGTGCTTAGTATGTCCTACATCTATCATGCATTTTTCCTTACAGCTTGTGCTCGTCACTTGAAAATGCACAAAGTCAATTCTACTGGAAATGAACTAATAGAAGACGCTGTAAGTTGTCCTCAATGTTGTTTGTCGTGATCCCATTTTGTGTTCACATTTAAAGTAGCAAAGTGAACTACTTTCACCAGATTGTGCATCAGTATAATTAGTGCTCAAACAAACATATTGAATACATTTTCATTTATTTATATAACTTTTTCAGTGTTTTTTCCAAGCTTTTAATCTAATCTTTGATAATAGCAAATAACATGTACACAACTTTATATAATTTAATCATCTACATTGATCCTACTGCCAATAAATGTTGAACAACATCAATTTAAGGCTGTCCTAGTCATAAATTACACTTGTACATTTGAGCATATTAAAGTTGATACAAAAATTGTAAACATTTTCATGATAAATACACTTACTATGACTGATTTACATTTTTTACATAGTTGGATATTACACCTCTCTATTTTATAACTTTTTTTTCAATTATTCAATTCAATAAAGGCTTTTAGTGTGCTTCTCAAGTTATTGTCCACTGTTATTTTGATATTAGATGAGGTGATGTAAATCACTGATAGTGACTCAACTGTCATATCATAACTATTGACTACAATGCGGTGTCTGTTATCTTGTTAGGATGAGATAAAAGCAGAACTCCCTGGATTATGCTGGGCTTGCAAGTGGGCCATGGGGAAGCTGAAAAGTCATATCACCAATGGCTCAACTAAGGTTGGTAACAGTTCTGTTTCATACACTTTAATAAGTTCATGTGAGGCTAATGGCATAATGTTAACTCTGCTGGTCACTTTCTTACAGGATGACATTAAAAAGATGCTGGGGGGGGTCTGTGATGAGATCGGCTTCCTAAAGTCACTGTGTAGGCTGTTTGTGAACAAGTACACAGACACTCTGGTCGAAGAACTTTCAACTACTGATGACGCCAGAACCATCTGTGTTAACATTGGTGTTTGTTAAAGGCCTTAGAAAGTTTAAGAATAAATTGAATAAATGCATAAGGCTTTTCGTTTGCTTGTTTCTTACACACTGCGCTTAAAGAAATAGCTCATCTAAAAATGAAAATTACCCCATAATTTATTCACCCTAAAGCCATCCAAGGTGTATATGACTTGCTAATTTCAGACAAATACAATCTGTTATATTAAGCTTTATAATGCCAGAGAACGGTGGTCAAGATTTTGAAGCACAATCTATCCATCATAAATATGTGCTCCTCACAGATCCAGGAGGATAATAAAGGCCTTCTGAAGCAAAGCGAAGTGTTTGTGTAAGACAAATATCCATATATGACAGCTAGAGATTATGGTTTATTAAGTTTTAAATATAGATATTTTTCTTGTCGCTTCAGAAGGCCTTTATTAACCCTCCGGAGCCGTGTGGAGCTCTTTTCATGATGATGGATGCACTTTATTTTGCTTTAAAATATCAACCACCATTAATTGCCATTATTAAGCTTGAAAGAGGCAGAATATATTTAATACAACTCTAAGTGTATAAGTCTAGAAGAAGAAAATCTCTCTTTATTTTAATAACGGCACAATAAATGCATGGAACTCATGTTTTGTGATGTTTTTTCTCTTTTCTAATTTTTGGAGATACTTTTACAAACAGAGGATGCTTGAATTAATATTTATTAGTCCATAAGCACCACGCCACATACAATAATATCCCTTGCCCATTTCAAACTCATAATTTCTTACATTTAGCAAATAATCAGCAATAAAGACAATTTGCAGAAAGACTAAATAGAATAAAATGGGTTTGAGTCAAAAGTATAAACAAATATATACGTGTCCATACAAATAATGACAATAAAAATACACAATGACAGCACACATGCTACAATTAGACAGTATTTACAGACAAATGTTTTCTAGAATTTGTCCATTATTCACAGACTAATGCTACTGCCAGAAAGAGTTCACTGTGAAGCTGCGGTGATGCTCAGCATGCACTTGGAGTTGCGAGAAAACACATGCATGGGTTCTAATCTCCGTCTCCAGCTCTGCTGCAGTGCATGCTGGTCTAGTTTATTCAGACTCTGGGAGCACAAACGCAGGTCTCGGATGTGATCACACAGACTTTCCAAACAAACATCACCCAGAGGTCCTGACACCTGACAACCTGCCATGAAGAACGAGAGGAACTTCAAACATTACAGGACACAGTCACAACAACAGTGATCATTATCAGTTTGTTTAGACGGCTGGTGACACATCCAGCAATTGAAACTTTGCACAAATTAGCTTCTCAAACAGCCTTTTCTGTGAGATACTGCTGCTGCATGATTATGATGTGATTACATGCAACTTTATAACAATAAAATGCTTGAAGTGTCACAAGTGTCAGAAATCTGTCATCACTTTAAGTTAATTTGAAATCTACTTCATATACTTTTGCAACATAAAACTTCCCCTTTTTGCAGCAAAAAAAATGTGTTACTTCTCCAAAAACTGAATTACATTATATTCATACTAGTAATTTCTCTCATTTTTGATCAGATGCTCAGAAAGCAAGGTCTGAATTGTCAGTAAACCTATTACAGGGAAAGTTAATCTGAATATCTGCGTACATATGTTGTTTACGTATGTGATACACTAAAATGGCGCTATAGGGTGACGCGGAGAAGACGAATTGTTGAATAAAGTTGTTATTTTCATTTTCTTTGCAAACAAAAAGTATTCTCGTAGCTTTATAACATTACGGTTGAACCACTGATGTCACATGGACTATTTTAACGATCTCCTTGCTACGTTTCTAAGCTTTGATTGTGTAAGGATCCTTGCGGTCTATGGGAGGGTCAGAGAGCTCTCGGAATGAATCAAAAATATCTTCATTTGTGTTCTGAAGATGAACGAAGGTTTTACAGATTTTGAACGACACGAGGATGAGTAATTAATGACAAATTAAATTTTTGGATGAACTATCCCTTTAAGTTAATCCCCGTTTAGTGATTTGAACCTACAACCTTCCCCTTATCAGCCTACAACCAAACCACTGGCAGGATCCAAAAGAAAAACACAATAAAATAACAAATGCATCAGAGCTGATTAAACCTGACTATCACTGGAGGAAAAGAAAATACCTTGAAGATTGAGATGGGTCAAAGGTCGTTGGGCCTCCATGAGGGCGTTAAGGAGACTCTGAAGGCCGACAGAGGTCACTGAAGGGTTGGCAGACAAGTCCAAAGACACAAGAGAGGGACAAACAGGAAGACACCTAAAAATAACCAAAATATATCTATCATATATACAATAAGCTGCAAACTGAAATAATCATATAAATGATGCACTATGTTTTGTTTCAGTACAGTAAGACAAGAGTTGAATGATTCACCTGGCGAGCAAGAGGACACTGTGGTCCGTGAGGCCATTTCCAGCCAGGTTTAAGTGTGTGAGTGAACAGTCACCCTGGAACCCAAACATTTAGTCAATATTATGCACCCATAGCAATTCAATGATGTACATTTTAAAGCAGTTATTAAATGGCAGTTTAAATGAGTTTAATTCCCAAAACCAGCCCACAACCCCATACTAAACATCTTAAGCACACATTCTTGTTTGTATTATTTGTAAAGGGGAACTGACTGACAGGTAGGAGCAGAGGCTGCATTAAACAAAAAAGTTCAGTCATGTACTGACAAAAAAGTTTAAAAAACACAAGTAAACAAAAAAACAAAAGTCGTGTACTGACATTTTAAAAAACACTGATGGATAATTCTTTTTTTTCAAGTTTGACAAGTCTAAACTGGACTAGAGGGAAGTAAGTGTACTTGTGTCAGGAGTTTAGTGAGGATCTCCATGGCAGGCTGGTCAGATGGACCTCTACAGACTGCAGAGAGCTGAAGGTGCGTGAGACAGTGCATCGGTAATGTCTTTAACAAAAGCTCAAAACCAGTGGAGCCCAGTGCATTATGGGAGAGGCACACTGACCGCATATTTCCAGTGCCTGTGAAAGCATAAAATAACACAATACAGAAACTTGACTCGGTTGTCAAACAGAGGTCACTTCAGATTAGATGCATCTGATGGTGCACTTACTGGCCATGGCGTTGTGTAAGAGCAGACGGTGTTGCTGGAGGAATCGTGCGGAGAGTCCACAAGCTTGCAGGGACAGAGTGGAGAGCAGGGGACAGTTGGACAGAAGACTCGCTAATGCCTGTGTCCAGCCATCACCCAGAGGATTCATGCTTAAATTCAACTCCTCTAGACACTACACAAATTAATATATGTAATCAATGTATGCTATCAGAGTATATTATACAGAACTCTTTTCATAAGATGATGATCAACAAGTTCTCAGTGATCTGTCAGTATACATCTGTTGTTTTAGACTTGACCATTAAACGCTTTCCTCATGAAACCACTGAACCAAAAACAGGAAGCAGTTCATTTCTTCAGAGGAGCAAAACTTCTGACCACATACTGACAAGACCGTCACAATTATTTGATATTCATTCTTCACACATTTATATTTGCTGCAGTTCTCAGTGATCACAACACTGGGTGACTCATGCATGCGGGGGTGATCGTGCGGTTAAAGGAGATCAAAACTAAGATATGCTTGTTAAAACTCAGCTATATGTATATATATATATATATGAATATATATGAAAGTATGAAACATTGATATTGGGGCAGCCGTGGCCTAATGGATAGAGCGTTGGACCCGAGGTTGTGGGTTCGAATCTCGGGTACAGCAGGAATTGTCCACGACTGAGGTGAGACCCTTGAGCAAGGCACCGAACCTCCAACTGCTCCCCGGGCATTGCAGTGTGTGTGTGCACTTGGATGGGTTAAATGCATGGGTCTGGGAGAACACATTTCACTGCTGGTTATACTCTGTATAATTGTGTACGTGACAAATAAAAAAAATATTCTTCTTCTTCCTTATATTGACATTTGCTATAAATGACAGTGTTTTTAAAGATGGTAACAAAGTTAATCTTAATGAAAGAATAGGGGAAAGTGCTTAAACATGAGCTTTTAAATATCTATTATCAACTGATTTTATTAAATAAATTAAAAACATTCAATAAGAAATACTCTAATAATGGCCAATAGCTGCATGAAAACTCCTGTAACGTCTGTCCCTATTAGATGATCTTATATTACTGGATGAATGAAAGTGCACTTGCCGGGAAAGCAGCTTGACTCTTTGTTTCAAATGTGTCCGATGCTTTCTTGAGCCCCTCTCCAGTGATCTGATTGGCTGATATGTCTAAAGTCCTCAGTCTGGGCATAGTGGCCGCCGCAGACATCAGTTCTGGAAGGAGGTCGTTGTTCAGACGGTTGGCAGAGATGCGCAGCTCCGTGAGACTGGCCTGCAGCTTGAGCGCTCGGAGGAGAGGAGTCAGAGACGCTGGAGGCAAACTGAGTCCACAGACGTTCACACAGGAGCTGTTGTCCTGCACCTCACACAGCCGAGACACACGCCGGTTCTCCTCTGAAACACACATGGTATGAAACAAGCATGTTTAGTGATACAGATCCCAGACTAGAAACACACAACACTCACCCACTCCCAGACTCTGACAGGCTTTCCTGTAGCGCTCAGGGAGAGGAGGAAGATCCCATGAACACACCTCAGCAACAACCTGCAATAAGTAGATTGACAAAAAGAAAGGTTTGCAATGGAAAACAACTTAAACTTTCACCCTGTTCACCACTCAAGGATACTGTATGACTTCAGAAGACTACCATAATATAGCACATCAGACTACTTTAATGGATTTTCTTTTCTTTTTGGAGCTTGAAACACTTTTGTTTAAAAGTTAAAAAAGCAGCCTGGGCTATATTGTTAATAACATGGAACAGTTAAAATAAATAAATAAAAAATACAGAGAACCAGAAATTTCACACTTCAAACACCTCCAATAATATTTATAGTAGATTACTGTTTTGAGTCATTTGTTTTTAATACGATGGTGATATTGCACTGATGCCATACTAAACCACACGTTATTATGACTAATATTATCTTTTGGTTTGTATGTCAAGTTTCAAATTATTGAAATGATAAAGAAAACCATCTGAGATGAAGCACAAGTATTCTAAAGACTAGACCATACAATTATTGTAATATTTTGGTCATTTTGGTTATACTACTCAACTAAAAAAAATATTTATTTAGTTTTACTGTGACACAGACTTCCAAAAAATATATAATATTACACATATAATTGAAAGACATCAAACTAATTAGCAACGGGAGATTTTAGTATCATTAATATCGGTCTATTAATTGTATTATACAGTATTTTATTATATTATACACAAAACTATTATATATTAATAATTTCTTGTTGGTAAAAAAAATATGCAATTATTATTAAACTATTTATTTTGCTGGCAACTCTTTAGTACCCACGGTATGCTTGTTCTGCAAGAAACCCTCTGTAAATGTAAATCTTGGCTTTAATGCTGTAATAAAAATAAACTGTAAAAATTATGCCTAAGCAAAAATTATTTGCTTTATCAAAAAAAAAAAAAATAGAAAAATACATAGACGTTCTCCCATGACCTCTGACCTCTTCATTGGTGTGCAGCACAGCCAGCAGTGGATCGGTGGGTAGGAGCAGAGCGCCCTCTTTCTGTAGGGACAGACGTGGCAGTAATCCACACGTCTGATAGTAACGCTGAGCGGCCTGATCACACAACCACGCCACCGTACAGCAGTCTGCCTCACTGCACAACACATAACATCTACAATTACACACACTCATAATCACTAAACACTATCTGACATACAAAAGCAGCATCAGACCTGTGTGGAGCGGGAATCAGGAAGACATTGTCCTGAACTCTGACCCTCATCCTGATCGGTGCAGGAACATGGGATGTTCGGTTCTGGAATGATGGCTTTAAAAAAACAATCAATCTTTATTAATGGCAGTCAAAAACACATTCATTAATTATAACAGTCTAAGGTCTGATATTCAAAGCCAACACATTGACATGTTAACTCATACCCCCGGTTTCACAGACAAGGCTTACGCTAGTCCCAGACTAAAATGCATGTTTGAGCTGGCTCTACTGAAAATATCTTGCTCTGACATATCTGAAAATATGTCAGTGTCATTGTCCTGTGTCAAGATGCACACCTTAATGTTTTCTTCTAAGGCACTTTTGTAAAAGTTGCTTATCTTAATTTAACTAAGGCCTAGTCCTGGCTTAAGCTAAGCCCTGTTTGTGAAACCAGGCCTAAACGTATCAAACACAATAAGTAGTATTATGCAGAAATAGAAATATTAGATGTTACTTCCTTTTTGACTAATTTGTTTAGTAACTGCCAAGAAGTGAATAGTGTTAAAAATGCAATTATTTCCTAAATGGTAACTGAATACCACTTGATAAAATAAACATACAAAGTAATGAGATTATGTAATAATAACATATTTCAAAACTGTTTCACAGCATACAAATTCACATATTATTTAAAACAAATAGCAAGCACTATGCAGTATACACTACACAGTACACTAGCATGCCTTTCCAAACACAGCCAATGACACAGTGTGATCTGCATTACCATTGACTGATGGGTAGGAGGTGCAGGGTCATGGAAGGGCTCAGATTCTTGGGTCATGATGGGACTCTGTGACCTGCTGACCTCCCTCCTGCCTAGATTCACCATCCCGGGCATTTGATTCATCTTCACCTGCCGAGACTTATTAGTGCCCGTCTTCAGAGACTGACCCCTACTGGAGGAACTCTGAACTGCTATGAGAAATAGTGAGAGACGTCAAACTAATTTATAAAACATATCTGTATATTAATATCATACAAAAATATCAGGTATCAGAATGCAGCCACTGACCAACCAGAATCAAGTATTCGAGAAGCCTTCCATAAATGTTAGTCTTGAAAGCGTTCCAGGAAAACTATTACATTACATATACATCATAATATAAGAAACTATTAATTAATATTAAAGAAGCTCAAAAATGTTAAAAATATGAATTGTTAGACATTAAATTTAGGATTTAACTTACCATTATTAATTAAAATTGTATTATATTAATCAGAAACTAATAATTAATAATGTTTAAGGAAATTAAGTAGGTACTTGTGTTGTTTTTAACATAAAATGAGCTCAGAAATTAAAAGAAAAAACAATTTAAGATTTAATTAACCATTATTGAATAAAACTATAAATAAAACAAAGAATAGAAAAATGACTAAAAGTGTAGCATTCTACTTAATACAAATTGATTGTGATTGCATTATTGTGTATTCTTCATCATCTTGAATCTAATGAGGGAATATGATTGTACCTCTAGCTGGAGCTTCAGCAGATACTGAGAAATGATTCTGATTTCTGGAAGTTGTTTCACATGGGATGTTGTACTCAGAAACTCTCCGTTTCTTCTTAGGCTGCACATCACTTAGGTCATCTTCCAGCCAATCATCTGCCAGATACTGGTCCTCTGGTACCAGCGCAGCTCTGCTATTGGCCGAGACTGCTGGCGTGCTGGTAAAGGGCGGCTCTGATAGGCTCTGAGAGAAGAGGCGGGATTTGGCGCTGCCCAGGTTCTGCATGGCCTTCTGATACTCCAGTCTTCCTGATTCGGACTGTGGGAGCAATGCAGCCTCTCTGAACTCAAATACAGAAGGCACATCCTGACTGGGTGGGAATTCTTGCAAGGACTGGACAGCTGGGGAACGCGGTCTTGACCGAATGGGACGAAGAGGACTGAGCGAGCAATCAGAGTCGGAATTATCTGAAGAACTGCTCTTGTTCTGAATCAAAATCAACAAATACAATCAACTCAATTAATTCTTGCTTAAAAATGTGAAAAAATGTACTAAACAATCGTTTCAGAAAAAGCAACTTTACCCCATACAAAACATCTGCTTCCATCCCTCGTGGCCGACGGGCTGGGCCTGAGGAGACCCTGCGTCCAGGAGCAGAGTTTTTTGGAGTTGGGACGGTTGGAGCGGGACGGGGAGTGATGTGCTGGGGTGATGGCGGTGACTCCCGCAGCAGTGGTTCTGAATACTCTGCATCGAACAGCTGACTGTCCTGAAGCTCCTTCTGCTGCCGTGGAAGTGCTGATACAACGGAGACTACAGGAGAAGAAGACAAGAACTTTTACGTACTGAGATTTCTTTTTCAAGTACTAAAACTTTCTCAAGAAAATCAATTGTTCTTGATTTGGGTTAGTAAACAAACCAAACTGGAGATTATCAGCATCGACCCAACATGTGATAAGTAATGCACATTTTCTTGTTCAAAATAAGAGTTTAATTAATTAGTAATTTTGTGAATGTCTCATGTGCCATCATTAACATGCAAAAACGTATATAATAAGCAAAACATTGTTTGTCAACACATTGCAAAATAAATATAATAATGTTCATCTCCTCACCGTCTCCTGACAGCGCTCTCTTGATGAGTTGTTCAGTCTCCAAACACTCTTGCTTTGTCTCTTGGTCTAGCTGTCGGCTGTAAGTCTTAAACCACTGACGCAGGGTGTCCAGAGGAGTGAGTCCCTGTAAATAAATACGTACATATAAGAATATTGTACATAGAATCAGCAACAACAAAAAAAACAATAACATAAAGAGATTCAAAACGGTTTTGTTCATGAATGGAGGAGCGTTTATGATAATGCTAGTGTAAGTAATCTTGAATATGCCTGCCAAGGCTGCTAAAATGCCCAAAACCATTCATTTAATAAAAATTACAGTAAAACAATAATATTGTGAAATGTTATTATAATTTACAATATTCTTATGTTTTAAAACATATTTTATTCCTGTGATGCAAAGCTGAATTTTTAGCATCATTACTCTAGTCTTCAATGTCACATGATCTTCAGAAATCATTCTAATATCATTCAAGCAATATTTCTTGTTATTATAAATGATGAAAACAGTTTTTCCGGCTTAATATTTTTGTAGAAACCATGATATATTTCTTTCAAGATTCTTTGATGAACAGAAAGTTCAAAAGATCAGCATTTATTTGAAAAATAAATACAGTTCTCTCCTCTCACTTTTGATCATTTAATATGTCCTTTCTAAATAAAAGTATTATTTTGTTTTTTTAAACCAAGTTAAACAAAAACTTTATATATAAACCAAATAAATCAATTATATATAAACAATTGACATCTATATGTATTTGTTAACAGGTATGTGTAGCGTGTGTTTGCCTGACCTTGCTGTTGCGAACAGTGACTGACGCTCCTCTCCGTACCAGCAGTCGTGCGACATGGAAGTGGCCACAGTTTAGAGAGTCATGAAGGGGTGTGACACCCTCACACTCTCGACCCCCGGCGTCATTTATATTCGCTCCGCGGTCCAGCAGTACAGCTACAGTCTCTAAAAGAAACAGATTTCAGTCTCCTTGATGAGCTATATATACACACACGATGAGCTATGAGTCCCCAAACACCAATGACTTGTACATACACTTTATGGACAAAAGTATTTTAACCAGAAAAAGGCACTTCCAAAAGTGTGGCAACAAAGACGGAAACATAATTGATGTACTTAAAATTGTTATTTCTATCTCTGTTGCAACAGTTTTGGAAGGGTCTAAAACATGTCAACGTATTTACTTTAATGCATTTTAATGAGAAACGACGAAAAACAGGTGAATAAAGACGGACCATCATTGTTTAATGTTCAGAAATTATTATTTCAAGACATGGACAGCATTTTGGCTCGTTTATATGTATACAATATACTCCACCTACGGGGCATGTTGTCACATTTCACTTCCAATTTTTGAGGGTTAATAAAGAAAAATATATTTGTGTTTGGTGATGAGTTTTGGCTCATTTAAAGTCACACCAGAGGTGTTCAGCTGCTTTCTGCAGACCAGTCAAGTTCTTCCACACTGACTGAATCATCATTTCTCTTTAAACCTTGTCTTATACACAGATACACTCTCATGTTAGAATAGAAAAGGTTCCTGTCCAAACTTTTACTATAAAATTAGAAGCACACAATTCCCTAGAATATCATTATATGCTTAAACATTAAGATTTGTACTCATGGAAATTACTAAAGTAGTCAAACCTTTCATTAGAAGGGGGTGACCCAATACTTTTGTCCATATATTGTATATATGCACACAATATATTTATACTTTACTCATAATGTCCATAAACTTGCAGACTGCAGTACCTTGATGGCCGTAGTTACAGGCTTCATGCAGAGCAGTCCATCCGCAGTAATCCCTCAGGTTAACCGGGTGACCCTGTCAGAGAAAACACACACACATCAAATACTTTCTCAAGAAGGGCAAAAGCACACATCTTTTCAAGCCATTTCACTCTTAAAGAGTGAAGTACCGTGAGCAAAACCCACCTGGTCAAGCAGGTACTGAACCTGCTTTAGGTTTCCCTCTATACAGGCCCTGTGCAGAACCGTCTCGCCCTTCTCATTCCGTCGGTTCCACTGCGCAAACAGCACCGAACAAACAAGATCAGAATCAGATGAGCATATAACGCTACATAAAGCAGTGTCTGAGATCTCACCCTCTGCGTCTTCCTCTTGCCCGTCACCATCTTATCGTAACCCTCCAGATCCTCATCTGCACAAACAGATTATTCACTCGCTCAGACATAAACAAACATCCTGATAGCATGCATGATGAAACATCTTTATAACATCAAAACAAACTGAGCCATGCCATTAGTTCATTATAAAAAACATATTGCAGAATTACTTCATTGAACATGTAACTTATAAAAGTTATTTTATTAATTGAAATGGTGCTAAAATAAAAATATTACATGAAACACAAACTTAGAAAAAAAAAGAGAGAGAAAGATTGCCTCGGCAACTAACTGAAATAAAATGTCAAAGTTTGGTGATATAATAAAGTGGCTAAAACCTAAACAAAATTAAAGCTAAATAGAAATATTAATAAGCACCTAACGAAATGACTAAAACTTAAATATAAAAGCAAAGGTTCATTCAAATTTTTTATAAATACAAATAAATAATACTAAAATAACACTGGTACCACTACAGTACTTTATGCAGTAGACCTTATTCAAAGCACTGAAGCACTCTAAACTCTGTACGCCGTGTGTGTGTGTGTGTGTTACCGGAGTCTGAGTACTGGATGTCACTGTCCTCCAGTGGTTCACTGTTCTCCACCTCCTCTTCCTCATCCTCCTCTTCACTGTCCTCCAGTCTCAGTTCATCGTGCTCACACAGTTCCATCAGCCGCGCTTCAGTGTCACACTGTGAGGAGCCGCAGCGCCGCTGGACCTGTAGCCACGCTCTCAAAACACGCCTCTGAAATCACACACACAGCAACTACATCATTCATCTTCATTCCACAAATACTCTCTTATTCAAAGTGTCATTTAGACTTAGATTGTAGGTTATAACTGAGTCAAGTGTCTTCCTCAAGGGTACTATGGTTTTAATTCATGAACCACCCCTAAGGTTTGAACTCACAAGAGTTTAAGGTTGTTGGTTTAATAGGCCAGAGTATTCTGTTCATCTCTAATTTATTTATTAATGTAATGAACTGCTGTTACTGTAAACTTTAAATCATAGATTTAAAGAAATTCTGCACTGTATACAACTCATGGTCATAAATGTCATATTCACGGTGTATATAATATATGCAATTAGTGTTATCTGGCCTTTACTTGAGAAAGTGTGATTCCTAGTGCACACAGGCACAGATAACTGAATCAAGTGTTTCCTTTATTTGTGAACAGAAATATATAATAGGATTACAAAATGATGATAATTTATGCACATTTTAAATGTGTTTTTTATACAAATTTATTTTATTGTGTTCCATGTGTTCCAAATGTTCCATTTGTTTCAACATTTACTAATACATTATTAAATCAATATTATACCGAGTTAACAACAAAGAGCATTTTTTATTAATGTTAAAGATGAATAAAGACTGTAACTTATGTATTGATCATTGTTAGTTAATGTTTTAAATAGCATTAACTAATGGTACACCATTACAAGTGTTGCCAAAAAATATATAAATATATTTAGAATTATACATTATAATATTTAAATAAATATTTTTTTAATTATATACAAAAATTAGATTTTTTTTATATAAATTCCCTAAATTATTTTATCAAACATTTTATAAAATGAATATTAATTGCAGAAATGTTTGCATACCATCTTTCAACTAAATAGTGTGATATCATCTATATATCGGCCAGTCAGCCACCCTGCTTTCTAAATGATCAGCATCAGTCACCACAAGTGTTGGTTGACCACTAGACAGTACCACTGTCAAACGTAAGCCAAGCACATTGAACTAGCGTGTGATCATTATATGAACCAACCTGTAGTTTGTTTAGTCCCGATCTCTCAGCACAGCTCAGAGCAGCACTGAAACTGTGATCGAGCGTCTCCATAGGCTGTCCGATCTCCTCCTCACAACCGGCTATATTCAACCACGTCTCACACTCCTGAACAACACAAGCACAAGAAGTTTGTGCAGTGTCCCTCAGCTCTGAAGATGATGTACAACAGATTTGACACATACGGAGTAGTAGGTAGTTTGTGACGAGTTTCTAATCTCTGGCCATGTTACCTCTTTAGGGTTGCCCTCTCTCAGCTTTAGTTCTTGTCTGTAATGTTCCACGGCCCTGTGATGCTGTCGCAAATCTGTGTATGTGGCCGCCAACGACACGTAAATAACGGCTAACTCACGAGCAGGCTTCCCTAAAGCCTCCGCACACGCCAGCTGAACACAGGAAGTAAGAACTTGAAATTATGCTCACATTATTATTATTTTAAAAAAAACTAAATATTAAAATTGTATTAAATATGAAATGACTGCAATATATTAAAATAGTTTTTGGGTGTACTGTACATCATCTTACTTGTGTTTGATAAGCTTCTAGAGCTTTGTTATAGCAGCCCACTTTACAGTACAGATCTCCCAGCTGCTCTGACAGATCCATGGCCTCATGGGAAAACGTATCAGTCACTTCTGTCGCCGTCTGCTCCAGCCGACAGCCCCGGATTGCTGCCTCAGACACACATTCAGTCAAACACCATGTCAGTGTCTGCTAATACTGTTATTAGAAGCCAGTGCTTTGATTTAGCGTTTTCTAACTGAAAATCTCCATTATGAGATCAGCATTCAGCTCTAAGCTGTGCTGCTTTACGAGATAAACCGTTTAAAATCTGTCAAACTCACTCACAGATGTTCTTAATCTCACCGTGTTTGAAGTCTCTCTTGACGGCCTCACGATCAGAAGGCTGCTGGGAGCCCAGACAGAAGGCTTTCTTCAGAGAACGCCGCGCCGCCGCAAAGTCCCCAAGATGAAGCAATATCTGAACAGATATACACCGGACAAAAATCATTAAAGGGGACAGGAAACCACAAACTACACAGGTAAAGACCAGCACATGATGATGATATTGCTGTTTGGAGAGCATCACCTTGCCGATACTATGGAAGCACTCGCTCTCACTGAACTTGTCCTTCATTTTGCGGGCGCATTCTTTCGACTGCTCGAAACAGCGCATGGCGCGCGAGTGCTGCCCGTTGCGGAAGTGAATGCTGCCCAGGTTGAAGTTGGCACGATACAGATCTTCCAGAAGGTTGTTTTTCCTGGAGGAACAGAGGTCAGATATCCACAAAATTGTTTTGGACCAACAATGACAATGAAGTCTTTCATTTTTGTGAATTAATTCTACAATTAAATTTTCATCCTTTTAGTGTTGAAATTCAAATAATAAAAACAAATATTGTTTATGTTACAAAACAATCTTAACCTTACAAAAAGAATCGCCCTAATAAGGTTACATGTAAATATATTTACATTTTATAATTATATAAAGTATATAAATTATTTTGTGATATACATTTATTTATATAAACATTACATTTAAATTATTTTCAATTTGTTGCTTTAAAAATGTAACTTCTTTTTAACAATGAGCAATTTTGGAAACGGTTCTTGCTGCTTTATATTTTTGTGGAAACCATGTTTTTTGTATCAATCAAAAATAACAGCATTTATTTATTAT
Organism: Gymnocypris eckloni scoliostomus; assembly: GCA_027564155.1. NCBI lineage: Eukaryota > Metazoa > Chordata > Actinopteri > Cypriniformes > Cyprinidae > Gymnocypris > Gymnocypris eckloni. The sequence continues at coordinate 24,003,870 of CM050428.1, forward strand.
ATCATTTTTTTTGTAACATTATAAATGTCTTTACTGTCACTTTTGATCAATTTTAGTCCATGCTTCCTGAATAAAAGTATTACTTTTTTTTTATCTTATCCTGAATGTTTGAACGATAGTTTATCATGATTTCCACAAAAATATGAAGCAGCACAACTGTTTTCAACATTAATAATAATAATAAGAATTGTTTCTCAAGCGGCAAATCAACATATTGGAATGATTTCTGAAGGATCATGTGACACTGAAGACTGGAGTAATGATGTGATCGCATCACAGGAATAAATTACAGTTTCAAATATATTCAAAATCAAATACAAAATGGTTCTTTTAAATATAATAATATTAAAAATCAATGTTTATACTATATGTTTGGTCAAATATATGCAGCCTTGGTGAGCATAAGATACTTTTTTTTCTTTCAAAAAACACTTTTGATCACTGGCAAACACTGCATGTTCACTTGATAATAAACATAAAAAGTGTCTTACTCAGCGATGTAGATGCTCTGTCGTATGAAATCACTGCAGCGCTGCGGTTCCTTCATCCCATCATACACACAGCCCAGATTCAGCAGGAGACGAGCTTTCATCTCACTCAGCTCTCGTGATGATACGGTACCTGCACAAACAGAGATACTGTATACAATATCTCCTTTTTTAGCAAACATAGTACACATACTACATACTAGTAGTAGTATTCTGACCAGGTTAACCATGTAATTGTATATGTATAAATTCATTCTTTAACCTTCCAGGCACTCATCCACAATGACCAAACTCTTCTTGAATGCATCTTTCGCATGCTTCAAGCTGTCCCGTGAATTGTCCGAATCAAACAGGAAGAGGTATGTGCGTCCAATAGTGGCCAGAGCCCTCTGTTCCTCTGCTGCATCATGAACGGAGCGAGCCAGATTCAGATGAAGCCTCTGGTGCTGAGAGAGAAACTCCAAGTGAGAAGGACTGCACTTCAAGCAATCACACCATTTCTAACTAACATGTACTTGCAAACCTTCAGAGCCGCTTCGATGTTCCCCAGTTCTGCATAACATTCTCCAATCTTCCTATTGGCCACAGCAGAGCCAATCACATCATGCAGAATCTCAGACAGCGCCAATTCCTGCCGATGCTCTTCAATCGCAGCGCGATAGTCACCTAGAAGACACATGAGCCGGCTGATTAACTCCTAATACATTCATTCAACTGTCACAATAATGGTGATAGTTCACAAGGAGACACATCTACAGGTTGAACTTACAGCCTTCAGGATAAGACACCAGAACTTTAACCATTAAGCTAACTTTAATTATTAAGTCTACTAAGGATCTCACTCTCTGTTGTACCTGTTTTAGCGTAAACCTCCCCGAGCTGATTACACAAACTGGCTTCTTCTTTCAGGTTACCGCTGCTCTGAGCTTTACTCTTGGCCTTCTGTAGTACTGCGAACACATGAAGAAAGAAATGCAACTTATGCACACATATTATATACATAAATATTGAATTATATACGTATATATTATACGTATGCATAATTACACTAAATCACAGTTATTTAAATAAACACATTAACACAGTAAATAGAAAATATACACAATATATGGAAAATAAATCCACTATAATATGCTATGTAATAGTCTCTAATTATATATGAATAATAATATAATTATATATTTTTTATTTACTGTACAAATGTTTTTATTTGGTACTTATTTAGTACAACTACAATATAGAATGTAGTATTTTAGTATAATTTATTATATTACTGTTAAAGTAAATACATATTAAATAACTATATATTATAGCAAATTATATATATACACATGTAAACAAATAAAAATCAAACAAATATATGTGTGGATGGGGTGGGTTACAATAAAATACAATTTTTTTCGTCAGTAGTGAACAATAAATGACAATAAATCACAGCCGATGGCCAAAAATAAAATTATTTACGGATTTTTGGGAAACAACTTACTCTTGATCTCTTTCGTAGACGTCATCCTGTGCACTTAGCAGGATCTCCTCAGCCGATTACTGCAAACTCACGCGCATCTAATGAATAACAAACACTACCGGCGCGCCAGCAGCTGTAGTGCTGTAAAACACGTCCTTATTGATCTCTTTACAGCGGCTTTAAAGCTGATCAATACTTATGATCGTCTATATTTACTGATGTGTTGATGCTTTTAAAGCGGCGCGCCAAAGTTCACGACACGGAGAAATTGAAAGACGCTGATTGGCTAGTGCAGTTGACGTCAGGAAGCTCCCACAATGCTCTTCGTGAAAACGTCCATATCGAGTGGCCATCTTGATGAGGACGTCATCGTTCCGTTTCTTTTCTCAGTGAAATGTTTATTGAAAAGCCACATAAGACGGCAAAGTAAACATATAAGGTTATAAAAAAATATTTAATTTATTATAATTACCAGTAAGTTATTCTCAATGATATTTATTGACTATAATGTTATAAAATGCTTAAACCAAGTTTATTTGAGAGTAACAGGTGTTACTATTATGAATTAATGAGACTCAGGCGGTGATAATCATGTACCTCATTTACTTTCTTCTTGAAAGTGTATTTACAAAGCCTGTGATAATGAATTAATGCTTTGAAGCATACAGTTTTGGAGTGAATTTGGGGAGTTGCTGGACTTTCGTAACGTTAGATGCAAAATTATAACTGTTGTGTACGCTCTTATATATGACAAATCTATAACAAGTGTATGACGAGTGTCTCAGTTCTAAAAAAAGACATGACAATGAATTTGAGCAGCTTTGAAATTTATTTAAAAGCCAAGCCATCACAAATACTGTAACTAGATATTTACCCCTGTTGCATTGACATTATTGCACATTTTAACTGAAAACCTTTTTTACAGTTCATAAGCTTTTTTATGCACCAGAAAAAGAAAAGCCTGTGAGTGTGCTTCCTAATAAAAAAAATCTAACTAAACCACAGGTTCACATTTTGTACATATTGTCTCATTAGCAATACATATCTGCTCTGCCAACAACTGTACAGTTTGGTTTTATTATCATACTGTTTTCATTAAAGAAAAAATGAAAACATGTAGTTAAGAGTCTGGGGACTCTTACAGGAAGTCCAGCACAATGTGAACATTAGAAAGGCACTGCTGGTGAGGGTTGTAATTCACATTTTCTTTCCAAGTCACTTGCCAATTTTTTTTAATAACATATCAGCTGTGGTTGGTTGTATACAAGCAAGATTGTTTCTAAACTGTTGCATGCTTGGCATTAATGTCAGGAAGCTGAAGAGTCCTTTGGATTTGATTCTCAAGATGATGATCTTGCTTCATCACTTCCAGTTGGTGGTTTTAGCTGATCCAGCAGCTCCATGAAAAGGGAAACCCGCTGAACGAGCGGGACGGACTTTTCGGCCCGCAGGAGGCAAGAATATACGTTCTTGTAGATCTTCACCTGCTCCTCTTCTTTAGCACTGCATATGAAAACACAAAAGCACCACATACACATTAAGTGCCACATAACGAAACATTAAAATGCCATTTGTTAGATAGTAACGATACTAAATCTGTTGAGGTTATATGGAATATGGTACTGAAGTATATTGCTGTAGTATGTATATTGTGTATGTCTCACATGAGTTTGCGTTTGCTTGCAGTGCCGAGTTTAATCAGTTGCAGCAGCAGGAAGGAGAAACTGGGCTCAAAGATGCCAATTAACTTCACAACCTCTTCTGTGTTGAGCTCAGAAGAGGAAGAACTATCTGAAGCCTCAGGCACTTCTTCAGGTCTGTCCGAGTCTTCTGGCGTCAATACCTGTCAACATACAGCACATAACCGTGTCAAACTGACCATTAAACAAAGAGAACTATGTCTATGAAGATAACAATTATTGATGTTGTTATTATTATAGTTTATATAATATTAATTATACAAATTACAAATAAGAAATCATTGTTGTTAATAATAATAATAATAAACAAAAATAATCAAATAAATAAGATGATGATGATCATTATTATGATAACCTTTATAGACACATTCATGCAAAGGACTTACAAATAAGAAATTATAATTATGATGATAAATATTAAGCTTAATATAAGACACTTTTGTCCAAGAGACTTACAAATGAGAAATCATTACTGTTAATAATAAAACATGAATAATAATAAACAAAATATAACTTAAATAACTTAAACAAAAAATATAAGACACTTCATATAAAACACTTTTGTCCAAGGGAGAAATGATGATGATTATTATTAATAAAATAAAACTGATATAATAATCTTTATAGACTGGTTCATGCAAGGGACCTACAAATGATACATTATTATTATTACTAATAATAATAGTAATGATAATAAATATATGAAAATATAATACACATTTATCCAAGGGACTTATAAATGAGAAAGTATTATTATTATTATATATTTTTAATAATAGTAATAATACATCTTATATAATACATTTTAACATATCTTAATATAATAAACTTAATACAATGCACTTAAACCAAGGGACTAGCAAATGAGAAAGTATTATTATTATTATTTATGATCATAATACATATTTAGCAATATTAATATAAGACACTTATCCAAGGGACATTGTTATTATTATTAAATATGAACCATCTTAACATAAGGCAGTTATATCTGTGTATGTCAGCTGGTATACCTTTTTCTGTAGCTCCAGCAGCTCTTTATGGATGAGTTTGAAAGCATGACGTGTTTCACACATGACCTCTAGAGCTCCCGTCAGAGTTTTCTGTTTCACAGCACTGCTGTTCTGACCTGCAAACACATTAAAACATCCGATATGAGGCTCTACTCGTGTCCCATCAGCCTCTCCCAGCTGATGTTTCCTGCAGTGTGTGTTTCTCACCGGCCATGGTGAACTCAGCGAAGGCCACTCTCTCCAGAAGCGTGCGGAGCAGCTCGCACGGGGCATCACGCAGACTTATGAAGAGCCGCACGGCCTTACTGTAATGCTGCTCTGCCAGAGCTTTGTGCTGCTTACGGACGCTCTCGTCTCCAACCTGACAGAAAGAAAGAGGACCAACACTCCATGTTAAGTCTTACTGTATGTTGAAGATGAAGACGTAGACTCTTCCTCTGCAGGTGTCTGATGCTGTACCTGGTTGCGGTAGCAGCTGTGGTACATTGAAGCCAGTCTGTGGTGGATAGTGGCTGCTCTGTACTGGTAGAGCGGCTGGCGAGCGGACTCCGTCTGCAGGTCGCAGTACCTCAGGGACTTCATCATGGTCTCTGTGACTTCCCTCTCGATCTGAAACAGTGCGCTCATGTCAAGTGGAGTTCATTATCTCAGCAGTGTGTACAGACAGAAGAAAGTGTGTGTGTACCTGCTCCTGTGCTTTACGTGATAGTGGTGCATAGTCCTGGAGGAGTGTGGCCAATGTGAAATACGTTGTAGAGAGTTCCCAGTTTACAGAGTCCCAGACGGCTGAGTGACTCTCCCTGCAGCTCAGAGACTTCAGCGCCCGCTGATAGTAATCTATCGCCTATTGATGAGAGAGAGAGAGAGAGAGAGAGAGAGAGAGAGAGAGAGAGAGAGGGCTACTGTGATGCAGCTACAGCAACAAGAACCTTTGAAGGACATTTACATTAATGAATTTATCCAAGGGACTTAAATATCAGACATTTACATTTATTATTATTGTTCTGGTTGTTGTTGTATCAATTTGATATAGGAATCTTAATATAAGACACTTCTATCCAAATATATACAAATAAGAAATGATGATGATGATTATTATTAAATGTTAACCATCTTAATAATAATCTTAACATAAGATAGTTGTAACCACTTTGTATCATCTGCAAGAAAAATGAATAACAATAATAATGAATAAGAATAATCAAATAATATTGTTTATTATTATTAATATTACTACTCTAAATAATAATAATAGTAATTTCACATTTGCAGATGGAAAAAATAAGATTAGTGACTTATAATTATTATAATTGTTTATTGTTATTATTACTACTAAATGTAATTATATTTTTATAATGATCATTATATATAATTCAAATGTAATAATAATACTAATAATTATTATTATTATTTCTCATTTGTGCATGGATAAAAATAGATAACATGTCTTAAATTACATATTGAATATAATATTAATTATGATAATTATGAAATTAATATCATTATTCTAACAATCCTAATATTATAATCTTACCCAATACAAAATATTGTTATTATTAATGAATGAATGATGCATTCATTTAGTGCTTTATTGTTTATTGCTGTACACCCAAAGCACTTTACAAACATGTGGGGGGGTCTCTCCTCAGTGTGCACAGCAGCATCCACTTGGATGATACGACAGCAGCCACAGGACAACAGCACCAGTGCGCTCACCACACACCAGCTACAGGTGGAGAAGAGAGAGAGTCATAGAGCCAATAAAGTGTATGCTCTCACCACACACCAGCTACAGGTGGAGAGGAGAGAGAGTCATAGAGACAATCAAGTGTATGCTCTCACCACACACCAGCTACAGGTGGAGAGGAGAGAGAGTCATAGAGCCAATCAAGTGTATGCTCTCACCACACACCAGCTACAGGTGGAGAGAGAGAGTCATAGAGCCAATCAAGTGTATGCGCTCACCACACACCAGCTACAGGTGGAGAGGAGAGAGAGTCATAGAGATAATCAAGTGTATGCGCCACCACACACCAGCTACAGGTGGAGAGGAGAGAGAGTCATAGAGCCAATCAAGTGTATGCGCTCACCACACACCAGCTACAGGTGGAGAGGAGAGAGAGTCATAGAGCCAATCAAGTGTATGCGCTCACCACACACCAGCTACAGGTGGAGAGGAGAGAGTCATAGAGACAATCAAGTGTATGCGCTCACCACACACCAGCTACAGGTGGAGAGAGAGTCATAGAGATAATCAAGTGTATGTGCTCACCACACACCAGCTACAGGTGGAGAGGAGAGAGAGTCATAGAGCCAATCAAGTGTATGCTCACCACACACCAGCTACAGGTGGAGAGGAGAGAGAGTCATAGAGATAATCAAGTGTATGTTCTCACCACACCAGCTACAGGTGGAGAGAGAGAGTCATAGAGATAATCAAGTGTATGTTCTCACCACACACCAGCTACAGGTGGAGAGGAGAGAGAGTAATAGAGACAATCAAGTGTATGTTCTCACCACACACCAGCTACAGGTGGAGAGGAGAGAGAGTAATAGAGACAATCAAGTGTATGCTCTCATCACACACCAGCTACAGGTGGAGAGGAGAGAGAGTCATAGAGATAATCAAGTGTATGTGCTCACCACACACCAGCTACAGGTGGAGAGGAGAGAGAGTCATAGAGCCAATCAAGTGGATGGGGATTATTGGGAGGCCATGACAAGGGCCAGTGGAGGGAATTTTGCCAGGACACCGGGGGTTACACCCTACTCTTTACGAGAAGTGTCATGGTATTTTTAATGACCACAGAGAGTCAGGACCTCGGTTTAACGTCTGTGCTTTTTGACAGTATAGTGTCCCGTCACTGAACTGGGGCGATAGGACCCACACAGACCACAGGGTGAAAACCCCCTGCTGGTCTCACTAACACCTCTTCCAGCAGCAAACTAGTTTTCTCAGGAGGTCTCCCATCCAGGTACTGACCAGCTCAACCCTGCTTAGCTTCAGTGGGCAACCGGTCTTGGGCTTCAGGGTGATATGACTGTAAATATTAATGATCTTTACATAATAATCTTAATAAAACATGTCAATCAAAGGGATATAAAAATGAGAAAGTATTATTATAGTAAAATTGTTTATCTTATAGATACAACATCTTATATTAAGATGACTATATTAAGATCATATTTAATATAATAATAATAATGTATTATTTGTTTATCCCTTGGGAAAGTGTCATACATTAAGATTATTATATGTCAATAATAATAGGATCTAATAGGAATAATAATAAGCCACTTCATGTCCATGTACAAGATAAATTAATACAATTTATAAAATAAAAACTAAATATAATACAATTATTATTATCATCATCATTACAATCGGCAAATCAAAATGTGCATTGCAGAAGCCATTAAACATCTTAAAAGTTCAAGTACAGTTCAAGACTGTATGTGTGATTAACCTTGTTGTAGTAGAGGGTCTCTTCCGGTGAGAACTCGCCACGGTTGTGCTCTGATGTCATGACGCAGTGAGCCTGAGCACAGATACGCATGAGTCGACCGATGTTACACAGCAGCAGGGCTGTGTTCACCGAGTCTGAAATCGCATTGAAATCCTGCATGCCCTTCTCAAAACATGAGAAACTCTTCTTCCACAGCTCCTGCTCGGCCACGCACACACTCCTGCGCACTGGAGAAGAAAAAGTGATACTTAAACAACTCAAAGGATTTTCGACAAACCACCCCAACGTTTGTTGTTAAAGTCTAATAGAAACCAAGAAGCCCTCACCTCCTTGTTTCTCCGCCTGCATGGCCGCGGCCTGGTTCATATAAAAGACGCCCATTTCGTTGCGGATGTTACCGAGCCGTTTCAGAACCTGAGCCAGCTGCTCCTGTCCCAGGTCCTTCAGAACTCCTGAGGTCAAAAGGTCATGGGCGGCCTCGTAACACTTGCTGCTGACGATCAGCTGGTACTCTGGGTCTGAGGCCAAATCAGTGGCCATGCTAAAGGCTGAGAGAGGGAAAAAAACACAGCGTTATTACTCAAATGTTATAAAACACTGCCACTTCCAGCAGTTTTAGTATCCACCACTTAAGCACAGTGAAATTTCACTGGTCCACAATCCCACTCCACATCGGCATTGCAGTAATTACAGTAGATACTCATATTATGATCTCTTCAGCACAACGAGTGTGTGATGTAGTGTTCAGACCTTGGCAGGAGCTCTCACGGAGCAGGCAGTGGAGGATCTCCTGGTCATCTTTAGTCTGGTAGTTGTATTCCTCCAGATACACGGCTCTGTTTGAGGCATTATGGGCCAACATGAGCTGAACATCTCCACACAGAGACAGACACTGGCAGTGGAACAGAAGCACCTGCGGGTGGAGACCACCACTGATGGAGCAATACGCATCTATAGGGACAGAGAAAGCATCTATTAATCAAGTTTGAACAGAGAAGCTCTAAATAAGTTGCTTAGATAACACTCTTTAAAATATATATTTTTACTTCCTGTTTTAATAAGAACATATGCACATGTATAGAATATTTGCTAATGTTCAAACGTTTGAGCTTGGTAAGATATTTTAAATGTTCCTCAAACAAGTCTTTTATGCTCACCAAGGCTGCATATATTTGATCAAAAATACAGTAAAAACAGTAATATTGTGAAATATTATTACAATGTGAAAGAATTGTTTTCTGAATTTTAATATTTTAATATACATTAAATACAATTTATTCCTGTGATCAAAGCTGAATTTTCAGCATCATTACTCCAGTCTTCAATGTCACATGATCCTTCGGAAATCATTCTAGTAAGCTGATTTGCTGCTCAATAAACATTTTATTTAATTAAATTAAACTTAATGTAACATATTGTAATGTAATGTAACAATTTAATTTAATAAATCAATTCCTTTAAAAATCTAACTCTTAACGACCCCAAACGTTGGAATGGCAGTGTAAGTCCTGAAGTTTCCTGACAGTACAGAAAGCAGCTTGTTCTTACCGTGACACTGCAGAGCCAGTTTGATATAGCGCAGGGCCCGTCCGTACTTCAGCAGGTTGGTTGCAGCATCTGACAGGACGTAGTACGCTTTGGACGCTTTCAGGAACAGCTGCAGTTTCATGCGGTGCTGCCATGTGCCCGTAAACATCCCGGAGCGTGTGGGCACCTTCAGCTCCTCGTTACACGGACCGACTGTGACCCAAGATGAAGATGAACACAGTAAATAATCCAATAGTGGAAGAAGAAACAGTTTCTGAGGAAGTGAAGGGATGAGGTGACTGACCTCTGTCCAGCAGCAGGGCGATCTCTTTCTCCACGTCTTTAGCTCCGTTTTGACTCCACTCCTCATATTTTAGAGGGATAGGTGTGCTGGGGTCGGCCGCAGGAAGGTCACTCTCTTTGTTTATGCTGCTGTCCATGGCTTTTAAACCCTAAACACACAGATGAGGTTTTGCATTAGTGTTTTTTGGATGGATAGATGACGGACAAGATGGAATGATGGATGGAAGGACAAGACAGACCAATAGATGGATGGATAAGATAGAAAGATAGATGGACAAATGGATGGATAGAACAATAGATGGATGGATAAGATAGATGGACAAATGGACAGATAGATAGATAGATAGATAGATAGATAGATAGATAGATAGATAGATAGATAGATAGATAGATAGATAGATAGATAGATAGATAGATAGATAGATAGATAGATAGATAGATAGATAGATAGATAGATAGATAGATAGATAGATAGATAGATGGATAGATGGATGGATGAAGTCCAGAGAACTAAGAAAAAAAGAAAATGCACATGAACAAAAATATGAAAATAAATATGAATCTCATTTTCTTACCTTCAGAATGTAGCTGAGAACCAGTCGGCACTTCTCCTCCTTGTCTTGTGACACCGGAAACGCACAGTTGGGCTGGAAGACAACATAATGCTAATAATAACATGATACATTGGTGACAATGATGCAAAATCATTTTGCAAATTCATGCAAGGTGGAAAAGAGTACATTTACAAATATCTAAAAAGACCATTTTAACTTCTACTATACATCAAATAGCTTATATTCAATTATATCTGTGTACAAACAATAAAGAAAGCCAGTCTTCAGATTGATCTCCTACTCTGATCTGATGTGTGCTCTTGTATTTCTCTGGAACCGACAGCTCCCTGACAGACTTGATGATGGCCACAGCTTTGGAGTCGTCCTGTGGCTCAGAGGAGGAGCTGTAGGAGCAGCTCTCGTCCTCCTCTTCCTCCTCCTCCTCCTCTTCATCACTGTAGCTGTCTTCAGATCCCCCGCCCCTCAGTGACTCCCCGTTCCCTCGTCTTCACTCACGTCATCCAGCTGAAACAGCTCTGCCAGCATGTAGTGAGCCGAAGCGATGATCTACACCAGCAAACAGAAGGAAACGGTCAGAAATCATGCATCAGCTCAGGAAATGAATGTAATGAAGCTACATACCTGTGGATGTCGCTCCTCATCCAGCAGTTTAATACAGTTGAGCAACAGAGTTCTGATGGTCCCATAGTTCTTCCTGTTTTGACTCTTCTTTAGCGTCATGTTGCTTGCCACTCTGTCAGATAAAACATCAAATAGACTTGTCTCTGATGCTTACTGGGAAACTTATGCAACAGAATATGAGAAAGCTAGTTATGAATGTAAATTATACTTGTAGAGAAGAACCGCCACAGGAAGTGTGAAGGGATTCTGGCATTTCTCCTCGGCCGCCTCCTCACACAGAGTAGTGAGGTCATACAGCTTCACGATGTCACTTCCACTAGCTAATTGGACAAAACAGAAAGCCATTAGTGATTAAAGAAGTCACTTTAGCTGAAGAAGTTTGAAAGCAAAGTAAAGAACGTCAGCCGCCCACCTTTGAAGAGCCAGTACGTGTGTCCTTCTTTGGTACAGTTGGATTTCAGGAATGACAGGATATTCTGTGCAATGTCTTTTACAACCCGTGTCGAGAACGTGGAGTTCTCCAAATTCGGGATGTCCTCTGTCTTTATCATTTCATATTTCTGTAAATGAGATAAGAGTTGTTCTGAAATATCTGAATATTGTTGTACATCAATATATTCAAACCTATTTAACAATCACCAAATCATCTTACCTGCACAATTCCATTGACATGAAAGCACATGACCAGCTCCGGTACGTTACACATCAAATTATCTAGCCAGTAATCAATTCCTGTGAGAATGTTGATTGGTTTGTTGTTGTCCCTAATAAGACAAAGCATATATATAAAGAAATATATGAAATACTTAAATACAGGGTTATATATATATATATATATATGAGTACATCATATACAATTCTAGAAAATATTTCTGAAAGTGGTCTCTTATGCTCAACAAGTCTGCATCTATTTGATCATAAATGCTGTAAAAACAGTAATATTGTAAAATATTGTTAGCATTTCAAATAACTTTTTTCTATTGTAATATACTTTAAAATGTAATTTATTCCTGTGATGGCAAAGATCATTTGATGCTCAAGAAACTATTATTATCAAGGTTGAAAACAGCTGTGCTGCTTAATATTTTGTGGATTATTTGAGGAATATGAAGCTCAAAAGAACAGCATTAATATGAAATTGATTTTTTTTTAATATTATGAATGTATTTGTCACTTTCTATCAATGTAATGAACTCTTGTTGAATGAAATATGACTTTTAAATCTTACTGACCACAAACTTTTGAACATTAGTGTATCTAGAGTTTAGCCTTCAAATGTAATACAATTGGAAATAATTCAAAAGCAAATAAATATATCCTGAAAATATATGAAATGGCACCAAAAAATGAAGGAATTAAATAAATAAACAAATGTAGAACTCTAACCTGAGCTGTAGACTGACTGCTGGGTATCGACCACCTCCAAATATGGGCATATTTGATCCCACGAGCATGTGGATGTCCTCAAATGTCCACAGAATATTCCGGACAAAGTCATTCTTCAAACCCTGAGACCATGAGAGAGATAAAGAAAACTAGCAAGTCAAATATTTATCAAAATACATACATGTATTTATTTATTCACTTTTTAACATCAAGGCTATTTTCATGGCGATCTCTGAATAAATTATACAAGGGACAAAACGTTAATTTCAGATCTACACTAGACCAAAATTCTAAAATACATTCAGGTGATACATTTTTTAATAAATCATTTAGACACACCTCTGAATAAAACCGTTGTTTATTAACATTAAAAACAGTACAATCCAATAAAATAAAATATGTTTCACAGCAAGTAAGGCGGTTCTTCGCCTTTTAATAAATATCCACGTGTAAATCTTGTATGACCTAAGTCCCCTTGTAAAAACAACCTGATCATATCTAGATTTAAAGTTAGTAAAAATATCTTACTCTAGGATTTGTTTCATATTAAAAATATGAAATATTTGTATTTATTTATTTTTAGAATTTTTGAAACATTTCTATGTAAACGTATTTCACATTTAATTAAAAATAACATATATACATTTAACTTTTATTTATTTTTAACTAAAAGTGTATGGCACAGTTTTTAGGTGCAAGGCTTGGCTTCGGAAGTTAGGAAATGTTAAATAAATGCTATTACCTGACTGTTTTCTCCTTCATTGAACAATGTAGGCAGATTCTGCTCTTTGGGAACTGAAGACATGTGACCTAAAGTGTATGTGTCCACCTGCTCCTGAAAGACATGAGTGAACAGGATGATTCCGCCTCAGATTCACTGAGAGCACATGACGTGAGAAATGAGAAGCAGAGGAAAGGCTGACCGCACCTCCTTGGGTATCGCAGACTCCTCAGATTCAGAGGTGGAACTGCTGAAGGTGGCAGGCCAGGACTGTCCTTCAGCCGCTGTCCCACAACCCTCTTCTGCCGCCTGCTCTGTATCTGACGGCACAGGCACTGCAGTCCCGTCACTGTTAATACTGAAACACAGGAGAGTATTGTGAATGGAAGTGATGAAATCAGTGCTGTCATGAGATGGCAATCATGTAAAGTCAGTTCTCACCTGTAATAGAGAAACTTCGAGAGGATGGCCTTCTCATTCCAGTGTTCTTTACTCTTCTTCTTTCTTTGCCACTTCTGGTCAATCAGACGCTGGTAAAACTCCTTCAGCCACGTCCAGTCGCCAGTCTACAGGGCAGTCGCAATGTTAGGTCAATCTTATGATGGCATACACACTTCCCTTCATACATAAAAACACTTTGAACAGCATAAATTCATGTTTTCCTGCTATATAATTCAGTATTTTGTTTCCAGGTTTGGGGAATAGCCACTAGAAGGGTAAATGAGGATGCATTTTGGGCTCCATAACAAAATACAATACAGCTAAGAGAGATAAGGTGACTGTTTCCTGTTACCTGTGATGACCTCATGAATAGTTCCTGAATGTCCAGTTCATCTAGCAGCAGCGTGCCGCCCACTCTGTGAACAGCCATGCTGACATGAGACTTACTGTAGGGGATCTTCAGCAACTTCTTGATGTTCTGTTTAAATCAAGAAACACAAGTCATAAATAAACCATTCAAAATGTAAGGTCTCTTAGCAAGACTGCATTTATTTGATCAAAAATACAGAATAACCGTAATATTGGAAAATATTATTGCAACTTAATATATCTGTTTTCTATTTGAATAGAATTTAAAATATAATTTATTCCTGTGATGCAAAGCTGAATGTTCCGCATCATTACTTCAGTTTTCAGTGTCACATGATCTTCAGAAATCATTCTAATATGCTGAAACATTACTTATTATTATCAATGTTGAAAACAGTTCTGCTTCATAATTTTGTGTAAACATTCATTTTTGGGGATTATTTGATAAATACAGTTCATTAAGTTCAAAAGAACAGCATTTACGTTATTCAAGTTTAAAAATCCTTGATTAATAAAAGCATTAATATAATTACAGAGACTTCGTATTCTAAATATAACAGACTCACCTCTGAATCAGACACAACATCAACATCATCACCTATACTGTCGATGAAGTCGTACGCCATCCCAAAACTACAATTAACAAAGAAAACAAGAATGCACAGAAAGATCAGCTTCACTGCCATCTAAATACATTTGAAATGTAGTACAGAAAGCTCACATTAAATGTAATGTGAGTGTTCCTGTAGCTCAAACAGCAGATGACGCTCACAGTGCCAAGGTCAGGGGTTTGATTTCCAGGGAATGCAAGTCACTTAAGACAAAAGCATCTGCCAAATACATATACATATATAAGTGTAAATGAATAGTGATACCTGGAGAAGGGTTTGCTTTTCCTGCTGGATCCGAGTACGGTGGTCCCTGCAGTGCCCAGCTGAGTGTTCTCCCGCAGCCAGTTTGCTGGGGGCAGCTTGAGGTCGGTCTTCTCTTGTAGTAAAGCATAGGAGGAGGGCAGCGGAGCGGCTGAGTACTTCACTACCGCACGACTCTTCACTTCATTGTTGCTCAGACAAATCACCTAAAATCACAAATCATTTACATACAACATTCACCTCAACAGGACTGAACATCTTTGAACTTACGATTGTATGGCATTCCAGAAATGCAAAGCAACATAAACACATGATTAGTTCAACAGGACAGTGTGACATGCTGCAGTATGTGGTGGGCATCATCTTTCTGTAGTGACAGTATTGTGTTACAGTGCTGCAGTGACTCTGGACACAAACTATCAGACCTGTTTGTTGTCTTCAGATGCAGGGCTGCTCTGATCCTCCTCATGTCTGGGATCCGAGTCTGTCTTATCCTGAGTGCTCATATTCATCCATACAGAACCTCCACAAAACGACGAATTACAAGAAGGTTCCGTTTAAAACATACAACCGCTGCTTCTTTCACTCTGTAACTGATCATTAATCTGCTAAACTAACTAACGTTACTGCTATCGGGTCACACAGCAGACCATGTTGCTTGTTCATTCAATTTGATCTTACATATCGATATGTGAGTGACATGCAGAAATCTGTCAGATTAATCGATAACTCTCAGATGACTAAACAATAAAAATAAACGCTGTTCTCTGAGGAAATTCTATGTCTATCACCTGGCAGCTTCTCACTGAGCACTCCAAACTAACTGTACCTCTCACCCGGAAGTACACGTGACGTCAGCCACGACACTTTCTAGAAAGGAGTGGAACGTGTTTTGACTAAAATACTACATACTCTTTTAAATACATTAATAATAATATATTATGGTTTTAAGATAAATAAGTTATGTATTAAATCATTGTTTATTGGTTTATTTGAATATATTCGATTTTTATATCGTAGTTATATAAATAATTTACCGTAAAAACACATTTACAGTATTTTAAACTAAAATAATTACGTTATATTTTGTATTTTTATGTTATTTTACGTTATATTTTAGATTATTATAATAAATCACGAAATTTTTATATTTAGAATATGATTATTTAAATACACGCTAGCTATATATTGATCATATAAATTCATATGATATAATAAATATAAATAGATTTATAGTAATCATTATGTATATACAAAAAGATAATACACAATTGTATATATTATTATAAACGTTTCTTATCATATTATAATACTATTTTAAACTTCAGTGTGTTTGTGTTAGTTTGTTTTCAGTGCTCGGTTCTCTATGAATAGCGTATGCGTTCTGTTGCCATGGTTACACAATCACTGTTTGCTCTCGTTCACCTGAGTTCACCTGCTTTAGTTAGTAGTACTTTTAGTTATGTTTTTTTATTAAATTCATACCGTGACGATGAGTAATGGAGGCAAGAGATACTTTAATGAGAAGAACAAGAGTGGAAACGTAAGAGAACCACACTTCTTCAACTAATGAAACCGTTTAACGTTACGCTGCTCTCGCCTAGTTCTTTCTTTCTTTCTTTCTTTCTTTCTTTCTTTCTTTCTTTCTTTCTTTCGTTCGTTCTCTCTCTCTCTCTCTCTGCTCTCACTCGGTCCTCTCTCTCTCTCTCTCTCTCTCTCTCAATTCAATTCAAATAAGCTTTATTAGCATGACTGCGTAGCACAATGTTGCCAGAGCATTAATATATATACAGTATATACAACAATAACATAGGTAAATAAATAACAACATAAATAAAATAAAAATCATTCTAAATAAATGAAAAGATCAAGTTGGTCAGTATCAAGTGAATCATGTTGAACATCTAATATTGTGAATGGTTAACACATATTTAGCAGCGAGTGCAGCTGTTTTATCATCTTCTCCGAGTAAGAAGGGCATTTTCTCAGAATCACTGAACTCTGTAAATGAAGGGATCAGGGCTTCAAATCTGGGGAGAAATGTTTCCCTCACATGGAGATATTTGGGACACATCATCAGAAAGTGTTTCTCATCCTCTATTTGCTGTAGATCACAGTGTCTACAGATCCTCTGCTCTCACTCGCTCCATGTTTGTCTATGTCTTCCTCTCTCTATTTCTAGATCATGGTCACTTAATCTGTATTGGGAGAGGATTTGTCTTTCTTTAAATGGTTTAATCAATAAATAATTGGCAAATGTAGTGGTTCTGTTTAGGGTTGCGTAGCATTGGAGCTTATTTTGAAGGTCAAATTGTATTTTTAGAGATTCATCATGAATGTCTTTTAGATTGGTGTCAATTTCTTTGATTATGGTTTTGGGGGTGAAGCTGTAGTCGGCGAGGAGCAGGGTTTTATGGACTAGCTGAAGAGCGAGTGTGTTTAGAGGATGAGATTCTGCTGAGGTTTCATTGGCGAGGAGGGCTTTATATTGGACTGAATCAGGATCAGATTGATGGAGGTAATGCCAGAACTGAACATCTCTTCTGGATCTCAATCTTCAGTGGGTATAAGCCTAATTCAGCTCTGCAGGCATCATTGGATGTAGATCTATGGACCCCTAAAATGTTTTTGATAATTTCTAGTTGTAGTTTTTCTATTGAAGTTTTATCCCAATTTTTAAAATGTATTAACACTCCTCTCTCTCTCTCTCTCTCTCTCTCTCTCTCTCTCTCTCTCTCTCTCTCTCTCTCTCTCTCTCATTCTTTCTCTAATTGTTTGGTTTATTCACCCATGTGCCTGCTTGTGTTTTCCAGTTGATTCACACTGGTGTGTCACAGACTGGACAAACACGTGATCTGTGCACGAGCACAGGTTCAATGCTGGCACATGGAGTTCCTCCAGACCTGACACAAGCAGAGGAGAGATATCCCAAAATATTCATCAATCCTGAAAAGGTTAGATATTGCTATTAAAATAAAGTGATATTTTCAATTAAATTCATTTTCAGATTATTACTACAACTGCAAAGCTACAGCCAGTGCTGGATTATGATTATGATAACTGATTATGCAATCTGGATTACGTTATCAAATTTCACAAATTAAATAAAATCAGGTTATTAAACTTATTTTAAAATACTCAATCAGACTGCAGTTACTTTTTTATTCATTGCATGATTATATCATGACAACAATAGTGACGTGACATACAGCCAAGTATTTGACATAAAGTCTCGTTTGCTTTTTTGTAGTCCACTACAAAAAAAAAGTAGGCTATTTCATCGCTGTTACAGATAGCACATTTCTGGAGGAACTGGTCATTTTACTGCACTGTAATCATTCTGATTCATCCTTGTATGAAGAAACATTGTCATGTTGAGGTTTTCTATGGCAGAAAACAATGGGCAGAGAATATCCAGTGTCAGCGCATGATAACCGCACAGCACTGCAGCAGTCTATTGACGTGTATGATCAGGTGAGCTCATCATTATGATGAACAGTGATTATATTTATTATATCTTAAATCTTTATACCCATTTCTATGTGTTCAGGGTTTTGGCCGTAAGAAATGTTTTGATGAGCGTCGCCAGCATAACTCTCATTTCTACCTGTGCCATTATGATGACGCCTTGAGTCCGGTCAGCACAGCAAAGTGTGACCATTCAGCTTATCAAACCGACTTCCTGCCTAAACAGGAAACGGAGGGCAGAGAAGACACACTGGGAAGACGCTTCCCCAGAGATCACTCAGCGAGGTCTCAAATGAACGCTACGGCTCAGGCCGGGGAGTGTTTCATGTGGTTTGGGAGGGACGACTCTAACCAGAACACCCCACTAAGTGTACTAGCAGTCACCAACCTCTCATTAACCCCCTAAATAACACAATCAGAGATGATCAAACTGCAAACAATGCTTGTGACACTGAGTGTCATTGTCTGCTTTAACCAGCAGAGGTCAGAGTCCTTTTTGTCTGTCTATGCTGCTCAATCGGCATCACTACTATAGCTTTACAGGGTCACAAATTCAGAAATCTGATTCAATCTTTCAATCTGTAAAGAGTATCAGTGTTCAATATGATATACTGTATAATAAGAAAAAAATACATTTTCAGCTTAGTCTTGTGAAAAAGAATGATTTGTTAAAGCTTATTTACTAAGCTTAGTGTATTTCTTGTATTTTAGAACAAACCTGTCTCACAAATAAACACAGAAATAACTGTGACAAGAATTTGATGAGAAATGGTGTTGATTTATTGACTTTTTTCATATTTGGAATCTTTGGCATACTAGTATAATATTTAATCTTATAGCTTATTTAAAAAATACTTACATAAGAGTTATATATATATATATATATAAACTCTTATGTTAGTAATTATTAAAATTAAAAAAGTCATAATATAAAATATTATGTTACTATTACTAGGGTAATATTACTATTACTTAAACTTTTTTATTTTAGCTATAGGCAACATTTCTCATTTTTATTTAGTTGAACTTGAAATAATAAATAAACTAGAACCACTAATTCAAATGAATAAACTATATTGTTTTTCTAAATAATAAAAATAACAAAAGTACACAATAAAACTACTAAAACTTTCAAATTAAGGTGAAAACAAAAAAAATGTAAACATATAGTCTAATGAAAATATTAACAAAAGAATATAATGTTGCACCAGTGAGAATAGTGAGAATCAGCGCGAATCACTAAATTAAATTGCCAGTTAATGTGGTATTTTCCTCACCTAATGTGGTTCAAAGCGAGAAATGGGGATTTGTGTGGATGTAAGGGTAAGAACTCAGCAGGGCCGTGTGACGTTTGGGCTAAAGCTCACAATCCTGCCTTTGAAAGAGATTAAACAGTGAACAGCGTTACATTATCTCAGCTTCAAAGAGAGAGCGTAAGATTGCCATCTTATTCTAGCAGGTGTTGTGTTTGAATCGGCAGCTGTATCACAGTCTGTGCACACCTGGAAAAGAGCAGCGAGGAGAATCCTCTGTGCTTTCCCGATCTCCTTTAGCCACACGTCCAGACAGCAGGAACCCAGGGAGAGATACTGGGAGGAATCGCCGTCTTTCTTTAGCCCACATTTTGAAAAGCAATCCAAGAAAATGACATCTAGTAATTAAGTATTTATTTCTTTGATGGTAATGAAGTTTTGCACATTTCATTTCTTTCATAACCTATTCATGAGTGATAAGCATGTTGCCATGGTGATGGCACAGAGAATTCTCTTAAAATGGTCTGTTCTCTTAATATTGTCTGACATAGTCTGGTGCTGGTTCAACTGAGAGTCTTTGTTTTTTCAAATGCTAAACATTGATCTTAATGTTATTTGTCTCTGTGCTGACAGTTCATTGCAATTCTCACTGTTGAAAGACATATTGAAAAATAAATAGCTGGACACACGCTGATGGATTTGCTGAATGCAGAATAACCCGGTTGAGATCAAAGAACTGCATCTCATTGAGATTCATCTTTTATTGTGCTGCACTTTAAAGGGCTCCGGCGCACCAACGCGCATTTGAGTTCTGTTAAAAATAAACTACATGCACTTTCTTTCAAAACAGGAAAGTTTTCAATAGATTGTTACTTTTCCATTTAAACAAACCTGTTAGGTTTCTATGGCAACTAATGTTTTAACGACAAGCATTTATGAAAGGATAGTCAGATGTCAAGGTATTAGAACATTAGAATGCATTATGTGTTAATAGAGCAGATTAATCAGCATAAATCATTTCTGAATTAAAAGCCTTAACTTAAGAGCATTCCATCCTACTCACTTCATTTCACTGGCCTCATTATAATTAATATTGCCAGATAATGAATTAATGAAACAGTCTGGCATGTTTTACATGAGAGGTCAAGACAAATAATTTAGCCCACACCGTTCTCCGCTGATGAAATAATTAGTGCATCTTAACACTCTAATTAGCCTTTTTTCCAGACAAGTAAACAAATGTTTCTTTGTAATGTAGAAATTAATTCTGTCTGCCGTTACGTTTCAATACGCCTGTGATCTGCTGTCTAAACCCTACCTTTGATTATAATTCATAGGGCATAACTCGGTTATGTTTTCTAGTCAAAAGCATCTTTTCCTTGACGCTGTTATTGTGAGATATCGCTCGCTGTTACCTCTCAGCTGCACATCCTTGTTCTTCAGCTTGGCCCTGTGATAACTCTGTCTAACCTTGAGAAATGGCTGCAGGAGACCCGGCACACAGCAGAATAAACCTTCATTGTGATGAAATATTCATTCAAATGAGGTGGAGAGGGCTGCTGCATTAGAATAAGTCATTGTTAAAGATTGCTCACATCCGTGCAGGCGTATAGCGCAGCATTGTGAATAGATCAGTCTGAGTGGTTGTTACAACACAGAAAAACTCAGTGTTTGGTGTCAGAAGGCAGTATTCAGTGCTGCACCGGTTCCCTCAAGCGCTTCATTCTACAACCATTTGATCACGCTACTCAATGAAACATGTTCTTTTCAAATGAAAATACTGAGTTAAGCCAATAAAGTTCAAATAGAAGCAATTTTTGAACGTTTTAATGAGAACCTAGCTAACAAAATAGGTTCTAAGAATGAACCTTGGAGCATTCCATTTGATAATTTTACAAACATTATGGTTTACTTTTAATTATTCTCTAAATGATCGGAAACAAACAGTAACATTTAGATGAACATCCAACTAAAGTGTTCCAGAAATAATACATTCCATGAATGTTGTATAAATATGAATTATTTTTGTGCTAATGTTTTCAGAACATTAGTAAAGACCAGATAACTTTGAAGGAATGTTCTATTGGCATTACTGGAGGAATGTGTGTTCATATCTTTGAGAGAACCTGGCCCAGAACGTTCTTTGAGTACATTTGAGGACATTCTTTTCAGAGATATTTACACTTGATAATGTGCAGCCTGGGTCAATCTAAACCTCTGCTAAACAGAACTCTGCGTTATCTTGTTTCACTTTACACGCTGCTCACAACTTACCCAGGCTTAACATACGCTGATGCCACTAGTAGTCTCTGACTAAAAATATATATTATAATATTCTCATAGTTTCACACCATGGCAATCACAATTTATCCATGGTTTTGCCACATGAACTATAGTTTAACCATGGTATTTGTAGTAAAACTGTGGTTATACAAATGGTACAATAGGCCAAACAACACTAAACTTTTACGATAATAAAATGACTAATTCTTTTAAGGGATTTGTATACTTTTCTGTAATTTCTTATTTCTTTGTTTTGTTTTCTATAACTGTACTGTCTCAATGTTTTAATATTCTGTAGCTACTGTTTAAGAAAAAAAGAAAGCAAGAATCAGAAAACAATATTTGCGATAAAGGCCTATGTGCTCCGAAGTTCCAATCTAAATCAAATGTTAGACTAATCCCCTGGTCTTGTTTGGTCATTAGACCAGAAAATATGCAAATATAATGTGTTCCTGAAACTGAGCTTTTCGAAACACCAAATCATTTAAATCATTGTCGCGAAATGATTCATTGTTTCAGATTGAGACTTCAAAGCACGTATCACGAATCATTTGATTTAGATCAGAACTTCAGAGCAGGTTTGTGATTTGGGACTTCATTTATTCATTTAATTTAGATACTTCGGAGTGGCTTCGTGAATCAATCAGTTTGATTTAGACCAGGGCCAGGGGCCTGTACCATGAAGCCGGTTTAGCTGGCTAGCCAGGTATGTTTCAGTTTAGTTTGCGGCATCTCTGGGTTTTAGGTACCATGAAAGTGGTTTAGCTTTTAGCAGTGTTCATCGCTAATATCCAGCCACTACCAAAATGTCCCTAGCAATATTTTGATCAAATATATGTACAGTGCTCAGCGTAAATGATACACCCCCTTTGAAAAGTACAATTTTAAACAATATCTCAATGAACACAAAAACCATTTCCAAATGTTGACAAAACTAAGTTTAATATAACATCTGTTTAACTTATAACATGAAAGTAAGGTTAATAATGTAACTTAGATTACACATTTTTCAGTTTTACTCAAATTAGTGTGATGCAAAAATGAGTACACCCCACAACAAAAACTACTAAATCTAGTACTTTGTATGGCCTCCATGATTTTTAATGACAGCACCAAGTCTTCTAGGCATGGAATGAACAAGTTGGCGACATTTTGCCAGATCTATCTTTTTCCATTCTTCAAGAATGACCTCTTTTAGAGATTGGATGCTGGATGGAGAGTGATGCTCAACTTGTCTCTTCAGAATTCCCCATAGGTGTTCGATTGGGTTCAGATCAGGAGACATACTTGGCCACTGAATCACTTTCACCCTGTTCTTCTTCAGAAAACCTTTACGACGCCATACAGTTTTGAAGCCATCAACGACAAACTTGGTATATGACTTATGAGTGAAACCATAAAATCAACTGCTTCCTTCCCAGGGGACAATGAGCATTACATATAATAATATGTTGTGAAGCTGAGTTTCTGTGTTATTGATTGTATAATATATATCAATAAAAAGCTTTTTGTGCCCAGAGAGGCAGAATGTAAAAGTGCTGAATTTGGGGGAAATGTATATAAGGGATAAAAATAGAGAGGCGAGGAAGTGAGGGATTTCTGAGGATGAATGTGTGTGTCCTACAAAAAAATATCTCTTTGAAGATTTAATATTTTCATACTTATTATGAAGTGCGTATTATGAGGTGCATTTGCAGCTGAGTCAAAAAAGACAATGTTTTATAGACAAGAGAGAAAGTCTGTAGATACAACGTGCATCAATAACATGCACATTTTATTATCCAGCTTTTCTTCCATGTTTTTATTCAATATCACCGTATTTTATATTGGTCTTTTTATGCTGCATTTTTTGGCATGACCTTACATATTTGTGAATGACATTATTTGCGCTACAGTATCTGCAGTACCACACACATATATATGATTTACTGTCAATATTTATTGTTAATTAGTGAAAGTGTTTGTATTTATTGTCTACTCAACCTGATGTCAATGTGTCTTGTAAAGATCTGTTATACGGTCTGTCCTGAAGTGACAATAAACTACTTGGATTTTGAAATATTAATCTACCTCCAACTGAACGACGTGAAGAAAAGCACTGCCATACCTGTTACCACTATCAGTTATGAATGATGAATATTTTTATTTTTAAAGAGGAAACACAAAATGCAAAAATATTTCAGATTCTGTACTATTTCTAGATCACTGATCAGCTCTTTTCACTTAATTTATTTTTCTCAGGTATGAGCTGAATTTTTTTTATTAAATTCAAATGAAAGAATCATCACCATAATCTTAGACTAAAATATATACATTAATATTCTCATCTAGTTTGACATATTGTTTCATAATTTTTAATTCATTTATATTAAACAGCCTAATTAGTCAAATGAAATTGAACTGAATTCAAATCAAAATTGACATAAAGGAAGACAAACATTGCGCTATAAAAATAGCTCTCATAAAAGTAACAAAA
This sequence comes from Gymnocypris eckloni scoliostomus, assembly GCA_027564155.1. Classification (NCBI taxonomy): domain Eukaryota; kingdom Metazoa; phylum Chordata; class Actinopteri; order Cypriniformes; family Cyprinidae; genus Gymnocypris; species Gymnocypris eckloni. The sequence continues at coordinate 24,028,298 of CM050428.1, forward strand.
ATCAACATAAGGGGTCAAATATGAGAGAATTTGGACTACTCTACGATAGCAATCAATGCTAGTGTTCCGCAGGCCTGCTGCGGTCAAACTGACCAGTGCAAACGCACTCGATGTGGGCGTGACCCCGCGATAACCGCGCCGCTATTGGTCGGATCAATCCGAAGCCCCGCCTTTTTCAAAAAGATAGAGAAAAAAGAAAAGGAAAACAGAGACATCTCAATCCTTGCAACTGGGGAAAAGATGAAACGTAGTGCACCATAGTCTCCGAATCACCTCCTCTTTTTTAAACCCCGTCAACCACCTTCTTGCGCTCTGAAACAAACAGAGCCACATCATCTGTAAGTTATTGCAATCACCCAAAGCCAAACATCACAATCAGATATTCAGTTTTGGGACACGCTGGATTAAGTTTTATAGCATTTAAAGGTGAGTCGTCAATCATGAACGCTTCTACGTTGTATTTGAGCAGCGGATTGTTTCTTAATGGATATATAAACCCGATATCTTCATACATAGGCGTTTGTCCAGGTAAGATCTAAGATGCACTCGCCGGTTGTTAGTTTAAGGAACCGCGTCCATGTGTGTGTTTATTCGCCTGCGACATGGAGGGGATGGGTGGGCTTTCCGCTCTGTGTTTCTAATATCCGAGGACATCTTGAGCCACTCAGCGACTGAAATAGTTGGAATGATTGTTACATTGGCTCCTTGATCCGTGGCTACATTGTATCGGCTGATTCTTCCGGATTTGGTTACAGTGTGTCCGTTAGATCAAGTGTTGCAACAATGTATAAAACAGCTTTATTAAAACTCTGTTGACATGTTCCATGTTTACTGATAGCATTAGCTTAATGTTGCATGTCTTTTAAGGGCACTATATAAGGAAATTTACAATTTGAGACAACGTGAATGTAATATTTAGTTGATAACTGTATGATCAGGATGCTAAATAAGGTTTTGGCCAAGTCAACAACCCCTATTATGATGTAGTTTAAAAGTTTAGTCTGGTTGCTGAACTTATTACATGCTTTTGAAGATTTGTGATGTTTTTTGATGATTCCTAATTACAGATTTAAAACTAGATATTAAGAAGTGTGTGTGTGTGATGCCCCTTTGTCTGTGCTGGGCGACAGGGGGTGTGTACAGATGTTCTCTACCAGGACATCTGCTGTTTCTAAGGGCTTTGTCAAGGGCCCTTTCAAGGAGGTGACGGGCCTAAAAGAAAATGTTACTTTTCCAAGCTTAACTCTGCAAACTATCAAATGTGCTGAAATCCTTGCTGGGTAATAGGATGTAATGCATGTGTTAATAATGCAGAGTGTTACTCACAAGCAGTTATGTATTCTCAGTAGGTTACATGTTTGGGTTTGATGACTGGAGACCTTGATTTCTAACACGTCCATTATGTTTCCCGCTGAGAATTCTCTCTCTCTCTTTCTCGCTCGCCCCAGAGCGCTCACACATCACACACTGAATAGTGTACATGGCAGCATATGAAGCAGGAAGACATTTATTAGAGTCAGACAGGAAAATGCAAAGGGCTTCTTTAATATTTATTGCATCCTGTTCTTCAGTTGTGTGGAGGGAATGTGCTTGGATCAGTGGTTCTCTAGTGGTTTTACATTGCATATCAAGTGGGGACCCAGCACAGATATGTTTCTTGAACAGAAACATCCTTAAATTCAAACTTTGAAATATAATAATGTTCATTTTTAATAATAAGCACTTTGAGTGCTTAGAAAAAGCAGAAAAGCGATATATAAATGTAATTTGGGATGCACCGATATTAACATTTTGGCCAATACCGATAATTCTTTACATTTGAAAGCCGATAACCGATATGTAGGCCGATAAATCTATATCCAAATTTGTATATACTTTTAGAGAGCCTGATTTAAAAAAGGTCTCAGCGTTAAAAGCCACATCTCAAATATTTCAACATAAGCAGCCTAGTTTGAACAGTGTAAGTTTAAACAAAATATTTTACTATCCCATTACCAAATTTCGCCATAAAAAGTCTCACAAATAAAATAATGCATAAATAATGCAAACAAATCATTGGACATCATTACATGTTTAAAGAATCAAAATGCATGTGCCATGGATGAATAAAATGAACAGCCATCTGCATGGACAATAATCAGTGGTGTAGTCTACGTGATACGCAGGTATACGCCGTATACCCACTAGGAAAGTCAAAGGATTTCCGTATACCCACTTAAAAAACGTGAGGATACGTAACAACATCGTTTTGTGACAGAACTTTCATTCATAGACAGTAAGTTAGGTAGATATCAGCTGCTCAGCACACACGAAAATGGCATTATTGGTTTCGGGCCGAAATTAAAAAAACAGGCGAAAATGTAAACCGAAAATGAATGTCACCCGCCCCTCCTAACCGTGCGCAAGCGCTTAGGTTTCACTCACGGTCGAGCTGTTATCACGTGTCTGCCTATCAAAGATTGTCATGTCAGCGCAGGACCGGCGATCTCCTGCCCCCCTTGCAGTGATCTGAATGATGATGTGACTGAGTGTTCGTGCAGGGTTCGCCTAAACACTTTAAGAATAAGATGACAATAAACGAGAACTGTCTGAACTGATCTCGATTGTAGGCTATTAAACGAATTAATGCATCATAACACAATCAAACATTACACATCTGTTAATTAACACAATTAATTAGCCCCCCAATAATTTCATATTATGATATATATATATATATATACAGGGGCGTAACCATGGTATAGATATTGGGGGGGTCCAAATGTGAGCCCTCCCCCAGATATTTTTTTTAAGGTTAGTCGCGGATCAGATCGTAAAAACAAACAGGCCAGTCCATCAACGAATGAATAGAGGCTTATCAATGGAGTGGGAAGTGCGGGAACTCCTTGGTCTGTGACTCCAGCAGTTATTCAGCCTATTTTCAGGGTATAATGCTAGCTACCTAGCTGTAATACTGAGCCATTTAAACGTGATATTATTTCACATTTATTCAAAAATTTCCGCGGTATTTTTGACCATGGCACTACTTTTTAGGTGTCTACTTGCTTACCGTCTGAAAAAAAGGCGAATGTCCGCCTGTTCGTCCTGCTTCTTTCTTTTAGCTCCTACCTTCATTTCATTTAAGCACCAGTGACAGTCGGACTGAGCGGTTTTTTCAAACGATGCCGCAAGTCGGCGTTCTGAGCTCAACCAAGTGTACAATCGAGGGGTGGTCACACCGTTTTGTTTCCTTGTTTTTCTAAATTGAAAGTAAATCGGAAATAACAACAGATCCACTAGGCTACAACCAGGGTTCATAAAAGGAGGGCATATCATATGTCACATATTACAATATAATAGGCCTATTATTGGGGGGGACAGATTGGTATTTTTCCAACACACAAAGTATATGGTGGTCACGCCCATGTATATATATATATATATATATATATATATTAGTATACGTTTTAAAAGAGGCCATTTTGGCTTCAGTTTCGGTTTTCGGCCAAGTGCATTCTAAATTTTCGGTTTCGCCCAGAATTTTCATTTCGTGCATCACTACAAAACTGCCTACCCTACCTTTATGCTTTTATACGGCATGATGAAACCTCCTGGGACTGTGCTTGCTGAATCACCCATATCCTAACAGGACTATTTTAGCCATACACACTGTACGGACATCTCGGCCGCATTTTCATCAGTAACCCACATCTGCAGAGATGTAATGTGACTATATCAGCTTGTAAGCTTGAAGCACAAACATGAGCACAGCCCTACAATGAAACAGAGACTTTTTAATGTTTTGTACATCAATAACCTCACACATTCAAGTATAACTTTTTTGGTGTTGGTCAACACTTATGTTGCCATTGCAAGTAATTAAATGACTTAGAATACAGTGGTGCTGTGCATTTTAAATGGTTAATGGGGAAAATGTATTCTTAAAATGCATTCTAAAAATAAAAATAATTCGCAATAAATAATTATTCACGATATTTTGAAGTGCCCACGATAATAATATAGTGCATGTTCATTATCGTGATGTATTGTACAGATACTGGCACATGTCTAATTTAAAACATTTACACCAATACAGCCACTTCCACAGTAGGAAAAAATATAGACTATGAAAGTCAATGGGTGCTGCCAACTGTCTGATTACCAACATTTTTCAAAATATCTTCTTTTGTGTTAAACAGAAGAAAGAAACTCATACAGTTTTGGAACAACTTGAGGGTGAGGAAATTATAACAATTTTCATTTTGGGTGAACTATACCTTTAAGAATGATGATACTATATGAATATGGTACCTGGAGCACAGGTTTTATCAGCTGACTGTCTTTTGTTGTTTATAATAAATTGGAATGTTGATAACACATAAGCAGTCTTTAATAATGCTCTCAATTACATGTAGATGCATACTTTATGCATTAGTGAGTGTGGTGGTGCCATGGGGTGTCGCTCTGGGATGGGTGCGTGTGAGGCTGGGAAAAAAGCACAGTATACTCACTACAAAAAGCTAGACTACACCACTGACAATAATGAAATGATATTAATTACTAAACTATATTGTTGATGAAAATAATAAGAGAAAATAAAAGTGGTGGTTATTATTAATAATAATGCTTCAGTGATTTTGAAAAAGTAACAAATGAATAGGCTATCACTGTTTTAAATAGCAGCTGTTTGAGCTGCGTGCGCTGTATGAACACCGGTAAACTGAAGCGCTTGTTATAGCGGGTTAATTAGGCTACATGAGAATCAGATATTTATAGAACATAAACATCATTTTACAACTTATATATGCACAAAAATACGGAAATGCACATGTTATTTTGAACTAAGTTATGTGTTAGTCAGATGTTTAATTTGTGGATGCGCACTTGGCTTCCCGTAACAACACGCTGAAACACGGCAACTAAACCCAAAGAATTCACAACGTTTTATTATAATAATGTTCTCATTAGAATGTTATATACACGACAGTCCCAATCATAGTTATTAGTTGTGCGCTACTGTTTGAGCTGCGTGCGCTGAGCTAAAGATGATCACCGGCAAACTGAAGCGCTCTATTAACTTAACCAAACGCATTTTATATGAGATAAAGCAGATATACATCAAATAACACAATATTACGGTGTACAATTGCACAAAAGGCTGCAAATGCACAAGTGAATTTAACTGTCATGGAGGTGTAGCTCCGTCGTGGACGCGCTCAATGCACACACAAAACACAGCACACAAAGATTACACAACGACATTTACAATAATGTTCTTATTATAATTTTATGAAGCCTTTATGACAGACTTGCTCTGCACATAAGTGTATTGTCCTTTTTAACGTGATTCCAATCATATTTCAAGCATTTTAAAACCATCATGGCGAACAGCACACATCTGAAGAGTCTCTGAAGGAAATAATGCATTATTTATCGGCCAAATGTTCTTATCGGGCCGATACCGTTAACAGAAAACAAATTGCATTTATCGGCTGATACCGATATGGTGGCCGATATATCGTGCATCCCTAATGAATTATTAATTAACATTTCATAATTAAATTATTTACTCAATAACCAGTGATTCGTAGATTCAACAGATTCTGATTAATATTTTCTCGTACCTTTCATGGTTTTGTTGTGACAGGTGAATTTGCACCAAAATACCATAGAGTTATTCAAAAAACAAAAACAAAATTGTTTTGTTGTCCTGATTATGTACAATGATGTAGGTTATGACTTCACACTTGAGGTCCGCTGTGACTGCTGATTTGTTTTTCTGTTACAGGCACTTAAAATATGTTCCTCCTTTTAAACAACTTCATGCATTGGATGTATGGTGCTTATATTATGAAATTAATCTTTGACTTCTGGTGGCTTCAAACTATGAAGAAGTTATAGAAGAACAATGTTATAAGATGTATGTTTGTCAACAATAGACTTTCATGTGTTACATCTTTATGTTTAAAGTGTCATGCAACAGAGTTAGGGCTGTTTGAATGTTATGACTCTTATAAAGGACATGATTCATCATTCACTCACGTGTGAATATCTTAACAATTTGAAGAACAATGCATTTGATGTAATGGAATAATATACACATTCAGAAGATATGTTTTTGTTTGCATAATGCCTACATTGCCGTTTAAAAGTGTGGTTTGGGGTCTGTTCATCTCTGTAATGTGGAAAAGTATTTTGCTCACCAAACTGTATTTATTTGATCAAAAATACAGTAAAACAATAGTATCAGGAGTATTATTACCATTTCAATGGTTTTATGATTTTTCAGCATAATTACTCCTGTCTTCAATGACACATGATCCTTCAGAAATCATTCTAATATGCTGCTCAATAATCATTTATTATCATTAATGATGAAAACATTTCTTTGAATTGAAAGTTCAAAACAGCATTCATTTTAAATATATATTTTTTGAAACAGTGTAAAAGTATTTCCTGTCACTTTTGATCAATTTAATACATCCTTCCTGAATAAAAGTATTAATTCCCTAATATTAGTGACCCTAAGGTTTTGAACAGTGGCGCACTATATCTCTGATAGTCATGTTTAATTCATATTTTTCTTATGGGCTGCATTCATCGGCTGTTGTGCCGTTGTGTTGTTTGATAGTGTTTCTGCTGAGCTGTGTGTTTTCCAGCCTGTAGCTTTGTCTTTTACATGTGAGCATGTGTTCTTTCCCAGAGGCAGTGATAACACAATGAACATCCAGGGTAGCTCTTTTTACAGTTGTGTTGAGGCCAGGAATGTTGACATTCCTCCGTGAGCGGAGCACAGAAGTGAAATGTGTTTGTGGATGAGTGTAACGTGAATTTTAAAGAGCGACGCTCACTTGAGTAGTACAGAGAGGATGAATATTAACGATACCTTGTTTAACACACACTCTTCTGCATATATTCTTGTGTAGCTTTCCGGTGATTTCTCAACAGTAGGGAACTGAAAGGATGTCTGACGGTGCCTGATAGGAAGGTAATTGGTATGAAATTGAAACATGGCATCAGCCTAGAGCGGCAGAATTCAGCCTTTATTTCATTCGCTGCTCGTGTGAGTCTCAGGGATGTGTCTGGCTGTCAATCAGAATGTGATGAGATTCAAGATCAAATGTCTTGAAGAAAAGATTCATTCAGTTCACTAGATCCCCCTCTTTTTGATTAGAGAGTAAATGTATGTCTCAGTTTTGAGTGGTTGTTGCTGTAGATGTCAGTTGGAACCTCTTTTGTGTTGCCCAGTCAATAATGATCTCGCACTCTTTCTCCTGCCAGACTCGGTTGTAAAGGAAACGCTACAGGCTTTGCTTCCTGTTGCATTCATACAGACATGACAACCTCCATTTGCTTGACAAGGGTGGAAATCCTTAGTGTAACATTCAAATCTACTCCTGCAGAATTTGATTTGCCTAACCTGTTCCTGTGGCTCAGTGGTGGAGCATTGCGTTAGCAGCGCAAAAGGTCATGGGTTCAATTCCCAGGGAACACACATACTGATAAAAAACATGTATAGCCTGAATGCACTGTAAGTCGCTTTGGATAAAAGCTTCTGCTAAATGCATTTAAATTAATTTATCATGGGTGCTTTTACTGTGTAACTAACAATAATTATAATTCTGTTTGTGATAAATCCATATAAACATTTATAAAACAATATTAATAAAGATGTTATGATGATAAGATGTCCAATAAATCCATACTGTCTCCCCCATAAAAAGCACATTCATTTCCTAAAGCTTCATCAGTGTTTTGATGCATGTGTTCAGATTTTCAATCAATAATAGATAATGTCTGCACACTGAAAATTAAAGCTCCAGACTTTATTAGAAAAGCAATAATGCTGTAACTGAGTTTGTAAAATACATTTTTGGTTTGTAAAGATCTCTTATACGGTTTTGTTTTTGTCCTGTACCTGTACACAAGCTGGTTTTGGAGATTTAAAATATATATATATGCCTTATATCTATAAACATTATATATATGCATTGCAGACATAGGGGCTGCTTGCACAGAACATATTTTTGCACATTGCTATATTTCTATTGTTTTTCAAAATTGTTCTTTTTAAATTTACATTTCTTTTTTTATTGTTTTATAAACATGTACCATTTGTATAAATTTGTTTAAATTAATTAACCATTATGCTCTCAGGTCATGTGTTTTGCAGCATCTCCCACATGAGCGTAATGTTTGTAGAACACTGTGTCAAGATAAAAGTACTAAATTGTTTAAAATGCATTTATAGATAATATTTATTACACTGCACCATGTCATATTTTTAAATGAAAAATGTGTCTTTCCATTTTGTGTGTGTATCAAGCACTAGACAGACAGACGTGGTTAATTGTAACTTAAATTGTATTCAATTGTAATTGTATTACACTGTAGTAGATTTCAATTACAATACGCGTCTTAGTAAAATGTCTTTCTCAAAACGAGTTTTTTTCTCATGTGCTGAGTCAGAAAAATCTACTTTAGTAGCACTGACACCAATCTTTCCAGTTTTATATCAATCTATATTCTGAATATGTTAACAGAGGGGTTTGTTCTTAGATCATTCATTTTGTTCCTAAAAACATGGTTAAAAGACAATTTATTACAGTCGTAATGTATTAATGAAATGTATTGATCGACTGATATTTGTCAGTTTTAATTTTTTTTTAAATAAACGCATCTCTACACATTATTTTTTTTAAAGAAAAAACATAAGATCTGCTTCGATGATGCTGATAAAATTGGCTTCAATTGGCAAAAAATTATCAATAATAATTTATGTTTCCAATACTGATTTTATCAGACTGAAATGATGTATTACCAATATATATCGTTTGACTAAATTGCTCTCATGGATCTTTTGGCTTTTTTATGAGCATGTTGAGTGTCTCTGACAGATAAGGGCACAATAACCCCTCATCCTCTCAGGCTTGAGCAGATGTCCTTTAAGACAGTCTTCGGATGAGAGGAAAATGTCCATAGTGTCTGAAATTGCTGATGAATTAATCCCCGAGCTGAATTCATTTTACGCTGTAGGAGGCGATGTGAGCAGTCTCTCCTCCGGGTTATTAAAGTTCGACTCCAAGAGCGAGAGTCAAAGCAGGGTCACTGAGCTCAGCGTGTTATGAAGGGGTCAGCGAGGCAAGGGGCCCCTTCATTGTGCTCAGACTGTGAGGGGTCGGGGCAAAGAGCTTAGCTCATTATAGCTGTGACTATCACAGATCAATACAGCCATCACAGAGGTATTTGTGGAGTCATATTAGAAATGCTGCCTCACTTGCTTTTGCTTGTTGCCATGTTTTGTGGTGTTTCTGTGACATATGTGCGGAGGTTTCTGTCCTACACCGAGAGGAAGAAAGCGAGAGATATGACTGAGAATGAAAGTGATGTGTTTGGAGATACAGATGTGTGGGAGTGAGGTCAAGTGTTTGTGATTTCGTATGAGGTTTCGGTCCCCGAGAGAGCGGCACAGAGGAACATTTTGTTGGTGTTGCTCTTTTGAAGCTCAAAAGACTTAATTGAGCTCTCAATTATGTTTCGTTTAAAGCCGAACACTTGCATAAATGCAAAAACAATGACTTGGTTTTCCTGAACACTTCTGTTGAGTAGATTAGAAGTCCATCAGGGAAATGTAAGAGTTTGAAAACGTGTTGGTATCTCTCTGAATATCTACTTGTGCAGGAAAAAAATTTAATTATAATTTTAAAAGATTAATTAAATAAATAAATAAATACAATTATGTCTAGAATACATTTGAAATGTATGCCAAATATATTTTGGGCCAGTACGGCCTAATTAAATAACATTTTCTGAGGGATTATTATATTTGGTGTAAACCTTGTGCTAATGTGCTTTGAAGGGCCAAAAATAATTATATATATATATATATATATATGCATACTTATACATTCATATATTTGTCCAAATATAAGTATGCATCTATATATATATTTTTGGCCCTTCAAAGCAGATATATATATATATATATACACACATTGACACACTGATTATACAATTATATATTTTGTAAATTTTTTAACAAAAAAATCAATGTACAAATATTTTGAAGTAGATTCTCTGAAATTATTTTCTGCCATATGTGAAATTACATTTGAAAAATGGAAATACATTTAAAAAAATGTGAGACATTTAGATTTTTAACAGTTTCTCTTTCATAGCTTTCACAGTGAATTCATTGTCCTCCAAAAATGTTCTTTAAACAGTTTCTCCATGTTGACTTATACTCTGTTATGTTTTGCAGTTAAGTTTCATACTTTCGGGAAAATTAAAGGTAGAGCTGAATGCGTTGACCACTAGTGTGATTAACAGCTTAGAACATTTGATCTTGGAAGAATTAGTTTGAGAAATGTTCATGTTCAATTAGTTAATATTGAGATCTCTGTCTTTTGATTATACAGTACTATATGGTCTAGAGGAGTCTAGGCTCCTTTTCTAAGAAGAAAATAGTTTAATTTGCATTCTAAGCAAAAAATTGTGCTGAATAGCACTAAAAGTGGTTAATTGTCTTAGGACAACCACTTTAAGTGCTATATAGCTCCTATCTTTAAATGTGCTGTACAGCACCTCTGTCATATAGACTATAGTTCAGCAGAATCCCATTCTCCTCCTGAGATTATACATGTGTTACTTCACACTCATATGTTTGCTATGAATGAACATTTACTACAATGCCAAAAGTTGTTCTTTCTTAAGCTTTTCTATACTTTTTATTTTCTGTGTCCTGTAATATTTCCTTAAGGAGGGCTTTGAGGGCAAAATGGTCGAGAACCACGTTATCTTCAGGAAATACACTGTATTTTAATGTCATGTTTGAATCCTCTCCCCAACTAGACTAAGACACTAGACAAGCTTAACAGGTTCTTATAGTAGCGGGGCTATACAGCACCTCGACCACCTCAGAGAACTGCTGAAGAAACACATTATTTGGTGTGTATGAAGCAGTTGAGATATTAAAGTGAGATATATGACTCAGACAGAAAGTGATTTGTTAGGAGATATAGACTAGTCAGTGTGAGAGCGAGGTCAAACGATGGTTTCAAAACTCTGTGGTGTCTGCAAAACAATGTTTAAAACAGTCGACATGACGTTTTATCTGTTATCACGCTTGAACAGTGACACGTTGTGAGTGTTCTCTGTGTTCTTCTAATCTGAACTCTTTCAGTGCCTCCTCAGATAACCTTCCAGTGTGTTTCGACACACTTTACTGAAGTTGATTTAAAACCCGTCTCCTCTCGTTGTGTGCGTTACAGGAAGTGAGACAGTCCCGCTGCTTTGATGAGCACTGGCATTTCTAAAGGTCTCTGGAAAAAACTCTAGTGATTGCTTGAAATTATTCAATGCCACAAATAAATATGCAGGAAATGATCTGCATATTCAAAATGCCACCTCAACAACGTGCTCCAGAGCTTTTAAAGACTGAAACATCTTGAGAGCGATCACAGAGGAGTTTGAAATTCACTGCTCCGTTTGGTCAGCCTTTTTACTTCAAGTGGTAAGAATACATGGATCTGATAAAGAATAGACCAGCTCATTTCACCACAGAATCAAATGGGAGAAGAACATTCATATTTTTAGGACCATTAGGTTTTTGTGACATTATTTTCATAACAATTGCGCACATTTTTCCAGCAGAAGTCATAAAAATAAATAATTAAGTTGAAATTGAGTGTAAATGAATTCAGTGCAACAAATCTAGACTGATGAGACTTGAAATTGTAGTGACTACAAGTCTATATTTGGTTAGTTTGCAAATGCCTTTATTCCCTAAAGATGAGCCTGTATGTAGTGTGTTCTTTAAATAAAACATTTATTGCTTGATTTTTTTTTTTCCTTTTCTTTTGCCTAAATAATTATGCCTAAATGTTTGTCTACACATTTACAATTTATTTGTAATATTTATTTATTTGTATTCAGTTTATTTGTATTTTATTTTAGTTTTATTTATTCCTACATTTGTAATGTTTTATTTTTAGTTAGTGCTGTCAAACGATTAATCGTGATTAATCGCATCCAAGATAAAAGTTTTTGTTTTCATAATATATATGTGTACTGTGTATATTTATTATGTGTTTAATTCATTAATTACGTTATTAATTGTATTATTTATTTAGCCATCTATTTTAATTTGTAATTTATTTATTTGTATTGTTTATGTATTGTCTCTCTGTCTATCTATCAGCTACTTTTATTTATTTGTGTTTTTATTTTTTATTATTATTTCTTTCTTTCTTTTAGGCTGAAATATGGCCTGAGTATCACAGTTTTCATGTGATTGAAAAGTGAGGGAAAGAGTTTGACACCGAGCGACGTACCAAAGCGACGTTTAATAGAAACATTCCCATAACAGCTCAGTTTTCCATAACGATCCATGAATATTAAGATGAAGTGGTCAGTGTAAATGTGTCTATTGCACAGGATAAACATGAGGAACGAAACACGCAAACATCAATCACAGAGAGTGCCGCGGCTGTCATAACACACACACACACACACACACACACACAGGTGCAGCTGAATCAAAGCAGCAGGTTTGTGAATGGAGCAGATGTAATTCATGCTTTGTGTGAAGGAGTGCTTTTAGAAACAAGTCTTTGAAGTGGATCCAGCTGATGTCTTTGTGCCTTCTCTTCGAGTGCTGCATGAACCGCCACAGGATTTACATCTCAAACTATAAGCACTTATTATGACCTCTGCAGCTCTTTAGATCAGTCTTGTTGGTTAATTAAATTAACTGAATTACATAAAACAGTCTTTCTTCTAATATTCATCTAAATACATACTGTCTGAGTTTGCTTTGGTTTGGGTTGTAAGATGATTCTCGGCGTATCTATGGCAGGTTTGTGCCGTTCTTCCCTCTGACCTTAAACATAACAGGACAGGTCACAGGAAGTGATGGTTGCCTTGGTGACAGAGGATGACCTTGGATAGTTATTAGGGCCTTTTGTCTCTTTCTGTATGAAATAATATTGTGTATTGTATCTACTGTAGTTAGCTTTAAAGTTAAATGTACAATAGTTTTTCATGTTTTTTTCTGTTATGATACAATGAAATGGCATATTACAATTATTAAAAAAATATATAATTAAAATATTTCTGGTAAGTAATTTTCATGTTTTTGAAAGAAGTGTCTTCTAAACGCATAGACTGCATTTATTTGTTTAGTTAAAAACAGTAGAATTTTTAAATAATATTACAACTTAAAATATGTGTTTTTTTATTTGAATATATTTTAAGATGTAATTTATTCCTGTGATGCGCAGCTGAATTTTCAGCTTTATTACTCCAGTTTTCAGTGTCGCACGATCCTTCAGAAATCATGCTATACTAAAAAAATTAATTTTGTGCAGCTCAATATTTTTGGAATTAATTTTGTTCCCCAAAATACTTTGGTGAATAGAAAGTTAAAAACAACAGCATTTATTTAAAAATAAAAATACATGTATTTATGGTCACTTTTGATTGATTTAATCCATCCTTGCTTAGTAACAGTATTATTAATAATAAAAATATCTTTCTAACCCAATAATTTTGAAAGTAGTTTATGGTATTTCAAGAGAATATTATTGATTTTTTATTTTGGAACATTTTTGTGTGTAGAATGACTAACTAAATAATATATTAACTTGTATTAGTGTTGTTTAAGTCTAGCAACACTATATTACTCGTATGATCTGAGCCATAAATAAAGACTTTATAGTGGGCCTTTGACCCAGTAAATAACCACCTAGCAACTAGAGGAACACCCTAGCAACCACCTAAAAATGAGCTGGAAATCACCTTAGCATCATAACTCCATTCATATTTCCTTAAAGGGACTTACCCTCATGTTTCTCCAAACCTGTATGAATTTCTTCCTTCTGTTGAATGCAAAAGAAGATATTTCAAAGAATAACAGTAACCAAACAGTTTCTGGTAGCTGTTGACATTTGTAGTATGATAAAATACTCTGAAAGTCAATGGCTACAAATGATAACTTGATTTAATTTTTTTGGTGAACTGTCTCTTTAAATATGAGTGGTAAGTATAAAAGTCTAACCGCTGCATTTCCCCTCCAGATGCCTCATGTGACGCAGGAATAGTTTTAGCCATGAGCGATCATTATTTTGACAGTGTTTTAGGTCCAGTGAGTTCATCGTCAGAGTTGCTGTGCTCTAAAACTGTAAGGTTTCTTGTGACAGAGTGCCATATTGAACTGTGTGTGTTAAACTGTTCGACTCTAATAAGCACGAGTCTCGCTTTCACCTCCTGTGACTGACTCAAACCAATGTCTGCATATTCATGCTCAGGCTATTGTTGCTGCCTCACAGGTCAGATCTTTCAGATTACCCAGCATTCAGTCTTTACTGACCCTGTGACCCACATTGGCTTGGAGAACAGATTGTGTGTGTGAATGTGTTTGTGCACAAAAAGCCCATTAAATCAAGGCCAAGGTAATGCAAAGAATGCCACAGAAATTGCTTGTGCGTTTACTGTGGTCATTGAAAGACAGATCTGGAAAAGATGGAAAGGGAGGAAGTGCTCAAAAGAAAGAGGACTGAGAAATGCAGGATGCCTTTTTTTATAGAAAATGATCTGTTATGAAAGATCCTTTATAAAACGATCCATCATGCATTTCGTTCATGGTCCTCTCCTGTCTGGAGGGTCGATATTTGTCCATCAGCGGGATGGTTGAAACTGAGTCGTGTTTTTGTAGGGTGTGTGTGTGTGGAGTGTGTGTGTGTGGAGTGTGCTCTGATTAGTTTCAGGTTGAGTGAGAGGGCACCGGTTCTTAAATCGCTGAAGCGAGATGTGTCTCGTGAGTTGGTCTCAGCGTGGGACTGGAAGTCTGTTTGTGTCTCTTTCTCAGCTCAGATTCTGACTGAGGAAGACAGGCAGCTCTGTGCAGACACTTTCGGATTTAAAAACACTTTTTTTAAACCTCAAAGGGTAAACAAAACATGCCGGTTTGAAGTTACAGACTCCAGTCACCTCGAGTTTAGTCAGAGTTTAATACAGCATGAAATTTGACCTAATTTCTGTGCATGATTCATCTAAAGAAAATTTAAAATTACATTCATTTCTCTATTTAACTTTTCTGCTGATGTATCCAAGGTCATATACTACATTTGTTTTACTCCAATGTTTTAGGGTGGTTTGCATTGCAAAACTTGCAGTTTGGTATTATAGTCTAGGCTGTAAAAAGCAACCATCTTTGTATTCAGCAAGGATGCGTTAAAATGTTCAAAAGTGACCGTAAAGACATTTATAATGTTACAAACGGTTTCCATTTCAAATAACTGCTGTTCTTTTGAACTTTCAACTCAAAGAATGCCCTAAGAAAATGTATGACCGTTTCCACAAAAATATTAACCAGTGCAAACATTGATAATAATAAGAAAAGTTTATTGAGCTGCAAATCAGCATATTAGAATGATTTCTGAAGATCACGTGACTGGAGTAATGATGCTGAACATTTAGCTTTGCATCACAAGAATAAATTACTTTTTAAAATATATTTAAATAGAAAACTGTTATTTTAATTATAATAAAATTTCACAATATTGCTATGTTTACAGTGTTTTTTTGATTAAATAAAGGCAGCTTTAGTGAGCATAAGATACTAAATCTTACCAACCCCAACTTTATAAAAAAATTTAAATCCCTAGCCGTAAGTATGAATACATTTGTGAACTTGCTTGAATATTTGTTGAATTTTGTAAGTTAAATGTATCACTAATGCAGTTTTATGTTCTCTTTAAGGCTTTCAAAGACTGTCATAACAAATGGTTAATCTGTTTGTTGTTTCTCCAGCCGAGTGGATGCTTGAAGCTCATTCTTATTTCAATAGTATCATGGCTCCCCTAGCGGCTAAAATCATGCCATTTTGTCAGTTGTCCTCTGGTTTCATCTTGACTGTTTTTCTGTGCAGGTGTGAGGTGGGGTTATGCCCACTGGAGGATTCTGGGAGCTGTAGTTTCCTGTTGCTAAGCTCAGTGAACAGCAGACGAGGAGAACAGAGCTGCCATGGCTTTGATTGACAAACACAAGGTCAAACGACAAAGACTTGACAGAATCTGCGAGGGTAAGAAATCATACTGTGGCGGTACCATGGTGATGTGATGTATCAGATGGTGATACATAATCATACATTCAAATACTATTTTAAATGTCTATATGTCCAATAGACTTCAAGGAATATGTCATTTTCTGGGGGGTTTCTTTATGCAGTTCATAAGTTCACAAGTCTCTTTTGCTCACCAAGGCTGCATTTATTTGATCAAAAATATTTGTGTTTAATATTTAAAATAACTGTGTTCTATTTGAATATATTTAAAAATGTAATTTATTCCTGTGTGTGATTCAAAGCTTAACATTAGCTTCATTACTCTTCAGTGTCACGTGATCCCTCAGAAATCATTCTAATATGCTGATTTGGTGCTCGAACCACCACGAATAGAAAGTTCAAAAGAACAGTATTTTTTTAAATGGAAATGATGAATATGTTTACTGTCGCTTTTGATCAATTTAATGCATTCTTGCCAAATAAAATTATACCAAACCATGATATAACATTTTCCAAAGAAACTATGCTAATTCTGTAGTATTTTTTGTACTTTTTATAGTGTGTGTTATTTCCAAACCCTACACAACTTGAAGGACGTTAATTATTTGTCAAAAGCTGGAACATATATATTTGAGTGTTCGCGTGTGGTCGTGTGATAAATGATGTCATCTCGGGTTTCTTGAGAGTTTTTCCAGCTTCCCAAAATGTTCTTATTGGTCCCATTTGAGAGTCATCAGAGGCAGATTAAAAAACCAAAGGAATAACTAGTGAAACTAAATGCACATTTACTCCGAAACACATGCTGAACGTTCACCAAAGTTGACATCAGTCATGATGAGGCAATGTTCCTCTAAAGGAGCAGGAACTTAAATGACTGTTTAAACCCCATATCACATATACATCGACGCGCACATCCATGCAATCAATCTGTAATCCCTGAATGCTGGGAAAGTTTTCCATCCTTTCCACGGAAAAACCACGGCTTGGCATCTCTCCGCCGCCTGATATTATAAGCGTATAAAAGTTTGATTTTGGCTCCTGGACCGCCTCGCTGGGACTCCTGAATGCGGTTGATCTGGCAGTCTTGAGTTTTCTTCCTCGCTCATCAATTAGGCCCACGGTTAGGAAACCGAGGAGGGGAAATGTGCCTCTGGGGATGTTGTAAACTACACTGTGTACAAAGAGGAAGGGCCAGAGAGTCGTTGGTTTTCTGGTCTCACAGGGTGTAGTTTTCAGATGTGAGATGGGCTCCTCTGACCGCTGAAATGTTGCTCTACAGCTTTATATGTTTATTTGTTTTATTTTATGGTCATGTTTAATAGGTCTCTGTATAGTAAAGGAAGTCTGATGTGTTAAAGTCACCATGACATTCATGATTCTGGTCTTACTGTTGCTAAATCATCTGTGCAGATTGTTCCAAAGAGAAATAGTTTGCTTTTGTAATCTTTAATCAAAACATGCTCTTCTTCTGAAACTACTTTCTTTGCCGTTGATGTCATTGGATTACGTTAACCAATAGTCAGATAGCTATTTAAACCGTGTTTTAGTAAACTTGTAATCAGTTTGTCTCCATTCTGGTATGGAACGGCCCTTTTGATCATTGATTTGACTCATCCCACATTTTATTCTTGTTGAATAATACTTTTTCCCTTGGCAGTACATCATATTGTGGAAGTGAAACGAGTTTGTGAATAGTCATGCTTTAATATGTGTATTGCATTGCATTTTTTCAAAGAAGTTGAGGGACGAGTTGAAATGGTTTTCTGTGGTGATCAACATTATGCCTCCGATGCGTTTGTCTGAACTTGAACTAGTATTGAACCTGCAACATTCCTTTAATGCTATGCGAGTTGTCCTTGTTTCATTCAAAGAGACATTTCATGCATGCTTGCATTAGAAAATAACGCTGTTTGGATTGAATATAGAGTTTATTTATTTTCCTAAGAAAATTTTGATTTATTTTATATTATTTAAATGTGATTTTCTTTAAATACAACAATATTAATACAGATACATATTATTGTTACTTATTTTATTTATTGTATTAAAAATAAATTGTATTATTATGAAAACATTTCACTGTAAAAAAGTGTATTTAAGAACAATATTATTATTATTATATTGTTATATTCATTTTTATTTTATAGTGAAATATTACAAAATGAATGATTCTTATTTAATAATACAATGATGTAATATTAATTATTACTATTTATTTTTACAGTACAACTATAACATAACAATACTAAAATGTATAAGTATGTATTCATTTTCAATTGTTAAACCATCAAGCTTTTATTTTGAACACAGTGCTGTATATAAAACACGTAGTGCATATATTTATTGAATTAAATCAGCTTCTGTGATTTGGAAATTGCACAAAGCCATGCTTGACAGACATGCTTACTACAAACTAGAAGTGTCTCAAAAGAGACGTTTAAACCATGATGTTCATCAGGTAGTTCTCCTGTGAGATTGTAGTTTATTGGAAGATCAATAAGTTCCTCTTGGAAGCGTTTCATTGAGGGATTTTTAGCTGTTGTGCTGTGGTGTCCCCTATCACAGAAGTTAAATAGTGCTTCCAAGTAGTGCAAGTGTTTGACATATTAACCGCCAGGTAAAGTTTCAAAGAGATAGTTCAAGTCTGAAAGATCAGGTGTCAGAAACTCGAGTCGTAGTCATATTCCCTACAAAGCCTGCAGTCATCACATCTGCAGCCGCTGGTTCGTTAAACGCTTGACTCGTTTTCCCAGAGATGGAAAAGCCGAG
This sequence comes from Gymnocypris eckloni scoliostomus, assembly GCA_027564155.1. Taxonomy (NCBI): domain Eukaryota; kingdom Metazoa; phylum Chordata; class Actinopteri; order Cypriniformes; family Cyprinidae; genus Gymnocypris; species Gymnocypris eckloni. Next base: position 24,047,109 of record CM050428.1, read on the forward strand.
TTCTTCAGTATACCTCCTATAACGAAGAAATGTCAAGACTCCCTCTTTCCTTTTAAAAAGAGCCTTATTAGAGCACCGCAGTGGGACTCCCCAAGGGGATTCTGCAGACAGAGGAGAAACCAGCAGAAAAGAAGAGAAATGAGGATAAGATGTGAATGTGTTATAGTGAGATGTCTGAATAGAGAGCTGTCAGCTGCATTGCTGTGCAGAAGCTGCCTAAGAAGAATGTATTAAATGGTGTAAAGTCTGAGAGTTCTTCTGTATGGCTGTTCAATAACGGTTGCTTGAGTGGTTATAAATTGGACTGCACTGTC